>WSXT02053556.1:0-12884 GCA_011762715.2 Neuroterus valhalla
ATACAAATTGTATTTGTGAATTGAATGAATTCATTGCATTTTTAAACTATTGTTCAAATGTGTTCCTCATTATTTTAATTTGAATCAAATTTGCCACGCCGCAAATTCGGGTCAGGTTAGGATTGTGGATGGAGGGGGAAGTTATCAATAAATATCGATAATATCGATATCTTTTCCCAAAATATCGATATATATCGATACGTAATTTCACCGATATTTCCCATCACTAGGCGACACTTATGTCACCGAATGTCTCGAAAATGAAATATGTTTTTCTAGGTGCAAAATGAGGGGACATGTATTTTTTTATTTTTTTATTGGAACAAAATTACAGAATTTATGTTCTTTTTCAAGTTATCCTATAAAATGAATTGCGGTCCACTGAAAAATGAAAATACCCAGTATTTTTGTAGTTTTTTTATTTTTCGTGGCTGCTTTGTGTTGTTTGATGTAATTCAGGTGTTGTTTCAACTTGAATTAACCATTTTGAAAAATGAATAAGATTAACCTAGAAATTGCTATTTTTATAAGAATTTTTCAATTCGATTTTCTCAGAAATCCCATGTTTTTTTTTGCTGAATTTTTTTTTAAAATAACTGATTCCAAGAGCTTAATTTCTTGCTATATAGGACTCTGTAATTTTTCGTCTAATGGAATTACCAAAATGAAATCGATTTTTCTCACTTTTTGCGTTTGTTTGCACGAGTCTTTTGGTTAATAATTTTCAATCATATAGAAATTTTTTCATGATAGCAGAAATTATATTATCAAGTCTTCAATTACATTCTCACATTTTTGTATTTATCAAACAAGTTTCAGTAGGCTAGTTATTGCATTTTTATTTACACTTTTCAATTGAAAGATTGCACTTCTTCTTTTGATAAATGAATTAAAGTTATAGCAGTTGTGTGTAATTTTATGAAATTCTCTGAATTGTGATTATGTGATTCTATGATAATTCGGCCTTTTTGTTAGAAAATTCATCTTCTTATAAGATAATTGATATATGTAGTTAAAAAATTGAAAAATGATCTTTTATGTTCAACATCTAAATATTAAATTAAGCATTGACCATTTTGTTGAAAATCTACCTATTTTCGTTAGATTTCATTTTTGAAATCTTTCTCCAAGTTAAAAATTCTTCTTTGTAGGTAAAGGTTTCATCCACTCAGTTAAAAATAATTTCTACATGAGAAGTCTAATTATTTTGTTGAAAATTAAACTATTCCGTTCTAATAAATCTTTTTTTCAATTCAACAGTTCTATTTGAATTTGGTCTCGAGGATTATAAATTAATTTCCAATTGTAAAAAAGCCACAATTTTTAGTGGAAAATGAACTTTCATGTTTGAAATTCGTTTTTTTTCTCAAAAATTTATTTATCCATCAGAAGTCCCATTATTTTGTTGAGAATGAAGCTATTTCATCCTAATAACTCTTTTGTTCAAAAATTCAACTGTTTCTATCTGAATTTGGTCCCGAAGATGGAAATTAATTTTCAAGTGCAGAAAGCCACAATTTTTAGTTAAAAATGAACTTTTATGTTTGAAATTCGTTTTTTTGTTCAAAATTTTTATTAATATTGAGAGGTCTTGTTTTTTGTTAAATATGCATTTGTTATGGTATAAAATTATTCGTTATGATAAAAACTAATGTTTTTGGATTGAAATACAAAAGTTTGATTAGATAATTCATGTATTTTGTATCAAATTCATCTTTTTGGCGAATGATTAAACAATTTGGTGGATTTTTGCCTTCATTTGATGGAACAAACAGGTGTTGAATTATTTCTCCTTTATTTCAGATAAGTTTTTGTTACTGTAAATTCCAGGCTCGAACAATTTATTGGACATTAAATTTTTTCTAGAAATCCAACAATTTGTTTAAATATTTATCTTCCCTGATTCGAAATCGACTTCCTTTTGAAAAATAAATTAATCGATTGAAGATCGAGATATGTTGTTAGGAACTTGCCCCTTCTCTTTGAGCCGATTTTATTATTAAAATTTACTTTACATTTTTTTGAGTAACTTATAACTTATTGAGGTATTGAATTCTAATAAAACCCCTATGCTTCTCCAATGAAAATCCAATTATTTGCCTTAAAATCCATGTATTTCTTGAAAATTGTCTTTTGGCAGAAAATTTATTCTTCCGGTTGAAAGTTTATCTTCGTGGGTGTAAAAATCAAGTATTTGGCTAATTTACTTCAAAAGTGATGCATTTTTTCATAAGCCTTGCTTTTTAGTAAAAAATGAATCTTTCAGAATGAAAACCTAAATTCAAAGTTGAAATTCAAACCTATTCCGCTGAATTTTTTTTTTTTATTCACGGTCGATATTTCTGATCTGGTGATGGTGCTATTTTAATGCAAAAAAATTTTTTTTCAATTGTAAATTCGATTATTCTGTTGTCAAGTATAAATTTATTAAATTAAGAATAACAAAAAAATTCAAAAAATGAATAAATAGTTCAAAATAAATATTATATGAATTAAATAAATTAATAACTTCAATTGGGAATTACATTCTATATATATTATCATTGCAATTAATTTGTGGAGAATTTGACTTTCTGGATAAACGATTCCTAAATTTATAATGATAAAGATTTTAATGATTTTATCTTATATAATAAAATTATTCATTTAATTTCATCGTTATTATTGCAATTTAATTTTCGATACTAATATTTTTATGTATCCTGTTGAAAATTGTCCATTTTTGCTCCAAAGTTCAACTAGTTATTTTTTATTGCCATCGTTTGGTTCAGAACTAATTTTTTGTTTTGTGAGAAATCTAACTAATTGATGGAACAGTCATATTTCCGAGTCGAAAGTTGATTAATTATATCAAATAATAAATTGCTTCTCAAAAATTCATTATTCAGGATTTTAATTCAATCCTTTTTGCAAATTTCGCAAATGTATGGTTTTCATGAGAAATTGATATTTCCTAGTAGAGACTAAATTTTTCGTTTGAAACTCTCCATTCAGAATAGTGATTCAACCCTCTACGTTGAAAATTCATTTTTTCAAACATTTGGTTAGAAATGTATCTTTCCTACACGGAAAAAATAGGTTTTTGAAATTTCCTGTAACTGTCAACCACTTTTGGATATGCAGAACAGTTCGTGAAACTTTCATCAATTTTTTCCATAGTCTCGTGCACTGTTTATTAAATTTTCTTGAACCTCGACTGACTTGTTTATTTGTTTTGCGAACTTCAAGAAATGTCAATGAACAGTGCACAAGATTTTATAAAAAGTTAATTAAAATTTTACGAATTTTTCATCCTATCCAAAAGCGGTTGACAGTCAACGAAAAATTCGATAACATATTTTTTCCATGTAGTTAATAATTAAATTGTTTTGGTTGGATATTCATCTTTTCTGGAAAAGGAAAGTATCCTGTCCCTATTTTTTCTCACTCATATCAAAAAAATGAATTTCCCTGCATTTTAACAGTTAAAGATTAATTCTTTAAATTTGAGTTTCTGGATTAGGAATAAATGTGGAGGCTTTTGTCTCGGAAAATTATCCTGTTTGGTTAGAAATGTTATTCCTTGACTAAGAATTGTCTTTTGAGCATGAAAATGAAAATATTCAGGCACGAAATTGAAGTTTCAACTTCGCATAGAACTTAACAAATCTTTCTTGATTAAAAATTTAACTTTTCTTTAGAGACAGTCTTTTTGTATTGAAAGTTTATCTTTTTGGTATAAATTGCCGTTTGTGATCTCAACAATTTTTCTAACAGAAATAAGGATAAATAATGTTAATCCTTATTAATTCTCCCGATTTATAAATCAACTTCAACTTTTGAACAGTCAAAATATTTGTCTCCCTGTTTCAAAAAATCATCTTTTTTGTGAAAGTTTCTCCGTATTATCATTTGAGTTGAAAGTTCATCTCTTCGACTGAAAATGTACCTTTTTCACATGACAATTCAATCATTTGGTTGAAAATCTGACTTTTCTGGTAAAAAAATGTTCTTTCAAAATATTTTCGTATTTGAATTAATTAAATGACCATCTACATATGCCCAAACAACATTTTCTTGAAAAGAGGCGATTTTTCCGAAAACGACTTGCCATTTCCGCCCTTTATTGTCAAAAGTCAAAAACTAATGGTTTTGTTTATTTATTCAAGATCCAAAAATTTGGTCGAGAAAAATGCATTTGGAGAGTTGCGAGTGGATGGTCGTTGAGCTAGCGTAAAAGTGTTTGCAAGCAGCTGGTAGCTCACCTGGTGAAGCGTTTGGCTGATAGTCGCAAGGCTGCACGCTCGATTCTCGCTGCCTGCATTTTTTTTTAAAATTCGAAACTGTTAATTTATTCATTTCCTTATAATTTTTATTAGAATCATACTTTTTAATGATTTTTTGATAATTTTTTTGAAATAAAACTATGTTTTAACTCTTTATTATGTTTTGTTTGGAAAATTGTGTATTTTCTCTTAAATTATTAATTATTTATAGTATTTATATTTTAAATTTAAATGATGGAATAAGTGTATCAAACGGAAATTGCAATGGTAAATACGAAATCAGATTTTGGATACGAAATGCCAAGAAGAAAAAACCAGAATATTATTCAATTATTATCTTTTAAACATTCAATAAATTCCGTTAAAATTTATTTTGAATAAATTTTAAACATATATATCATCAGGATTACGTTGTATTTCACGAACTAGAGTGGTACTCGTTGTAGAAGCGAGGCGATACCATTAATCCTGATGATGATACATAATGTACAATAATTATTCAAAATAAATGTTAATGTAACTTAATAAATATTCAAAAATAATATATGTAATTAAATTTAATAATTGAATATATAATAATTAAAAAGGATATATACTACTTTTAAAACGAGAGATGATTAAGAGTTAAAACGGAGTTTTCATTAAAAAAAATTATTAAACAATCAATAAAAATCAAAATTTAATAAACATTATCAAGGAATAAATGAATAAACAGTTTTGCATATGAAAAAAAGTGCCGGTAGCGAGAACCGAGCGTGTCACCTTGCTACTATCAGCCAAACGCTTTACCAGGTGTGTTACCAAGTGCTTGCAAATACATTTACGCTAGCTCAACAACTATCCACTAGCAACTCTTCAAATGAATTTTTCTCGAAAATGGTCAAATTTGCGCCTTCCTGATTTTTCTCAGAAAACCTCTAGTAGGTTTCTGTCACTGAGGAGAGTATCGACCAAAACAAAAATTGGGTGACCTAAAGGTCCCCTTGTTGGTTAAAAATTTAACTGTTCGCTCAAAAATTATTCTCATTTGTTTAAGAATTCAACTATCTTGTCAGAAATCTATTATTTTTCTTGATGTTTAAGCCATGTTGCTATGAATTCGTTTGTATTGATTAGTTGAAACTGATTTCCAAAAATTGTGTTCTTTTGGAAAATAATTTTTCAAATTCAGAATTTATTTATTCCGTTTTCGTTCCCAAAATTGTATGATGAAGCTAGAAATGGAACGATTCAATTGATAATTTATGGAACTGTGTTTTCGAAAACTGATCCTTTCGATGGGAAATAAACCTTCTTGGTTACAAAAGGAACAAGTGGGTTGGATATCCCACTGTCAGTTAAAAGTTATTCTGTTTCGTTTGAAATTTTTTTATTTTGTTTGAATATTACACAATAGAGTTCCGTGAAACAACATTTGTCATTGCCGTTAACAATTTTCATAAACAATGACTTTTATTTGGCATGTCTGTATATCGAAGACATTTCTTTTCTATGAAATCTTTTATTTTCATTTGAAGAATGAGAATACTAGATATTAGAGTTCCATGGAACAACATTTGTCATTGTTTTAAACAATTTGTTTGAAAAAATTCACTTATTCGGCACTTATATGCATCTAAAATTTATCTTTTATGCGGAGTCATTTCTTTTCATCTCAAGAATAGAATTTGTGCACAACTGACTTTCATCCAATAACACTTATCATTGTTAATCACAAATCATACAATCAAATTCACTTATTTTAGTGTCACTGCAATTGGCTACATTGATAAAAAAACGTATTCCATGCCAAATGAGTGAAGTTGTTTATAAAAATTGTTCATAACAGTGTCAAATGTTGTTTCATGGAACTTTAAAGTGTAATATTTTTGTTCTTTAGATGAAAATACATGATTTTACAGGAAAGAAAAATTCCCGATGCACAGATATGCCAAATAAAAGAATTTGTTTAATCGAAATTCCTAATAACAATGTCGAATGTTCTTTCATGGAACACAAATGTGTAATATTCTTGTTCTTCAGACGAAAATAGATGATTCCGTCGAAAAGGAAAATTGTCGATGCACAGATAAGCTGAACAAAAGAATTTCTTTACGAAAATTGTTTATAACAATGACTAGTGTTGTTTCATGGAACTCCAAAGGGTATTATTCTTGTGCTTCACACGAAAATGAATGATTCCACAAAAATGAAGATTTTCGATGCAAAAATATGCCAAATGAGTGAATTTGTTTAGGAAAATTGTTTATCACAATGAGAGTGTTATTTAATGGAACTTAAATGTGGATTATCCTTGTCTTTGACGTAAAAATAAATGATTCCACAAATAAGAAGATTTTTCGATACACAGATACGCCAAATGAAAGAATTTGTTCATTAAAAATTTTTTATAACAATGTCGAAAGTTGTTTCATGGAAAATGTTTAATATTCTTGTTTTTCAGATGAAAATTAATGATTCCATAAAAAAGGAAAATTCTCAATATACAGATATGCCGAATAAGAGAATTCGTTTATAAGAATTGTTTATAACAATGACGAGTGTTATTCCATGGAACTCTAGTGCATATTATTCTTGTGCTCTACGTACAAAAAAATTATTCTACAAAAAAGAAAATTTTTCGATGCACAATTATGCCAAATAGTTGTTAATAAAAAATGTCTAAATTATAAATTATAATTGTTATTTGGTGCTTGTTTGCAATTAAAAATTGATTCTCCAGATTTTTATAACAAAATCTATTTAAGTATCACATTCGAAATCCGAAAATGCAATAGTGAAAAGTTATGTTCATTAATTTGTTTATAAAAATCGACAAAATACGTGATATTCATCTACAAGTTACATTTCCATTAAAAAAAAAGAACTTCACTAATTCGACACCTTTGTGAAGAAATAAATATGAATGGGGCTACGTAAATATCGCAAATGTAACCAATTGCGAATTATAAGTTGAATAAAAAATTATAAAATAACAAATTTAAGATACGTGCACCTCTACGTTAATGTGCGATTCTTGATGAGTTATTTGAAAGAAGAAAGCTCTGATCTGTAACAATTGAGGAGTCGGCTGATTTTTGTCCCAAAAAAAGTACTTTTTTCCCACTGTGCGCCCGTTCTTTCTGTAAATTCGGGAAAACATGTGAGTGCTCCACCGTTTTTTGATATAATATTTATATCTGTCTCCTAATCCTTAGATATGATTACTTCTCAATTTTTACCAAAAATGTTAAAATTTGATAAGCATTTCGGATCTCCTATTGTAACTGACAGTCCTTGATACACTACACCGAATTTCTTTGGAGGATTGTTTCCATCTACACTTTGCGACATAATATAATTGTCTCTGGTTTGTTTATTGTTGTTTATTTCTTATTTGTTGTTTTCATCCTTGGTTCAGGAACAGGAGATATGTGGTTCATGTTTAACAAAATGTAATCTGAGACCGGAGGGCTCCAATGAAAAACTACCTCTTTTTATGTAAAAAGAACAGAGTATCGAAAAATGTATTTATTCGTCTCCCTCATCCTTTAATTGTTTACAAAACAATCAAGATTCCTCTTCCAGATTCAATGATTCTATAAAATCTGGTTTTCCCGATTTTGTATTAGAACAAAAGCGAAATTCTGATTGAAGTAGATATACATCTCCAATTAGAATGTTCGTTTATTGTTTCCGAATTAATTTGAGGACAGCGGTGAGAAACCAGCATAAAAATATGTCATATAACTGAACCAGGCCTTTTTATTGATTTGGAGCTTCTGGATAAGCCAGCTCGCAAAACTCGCAGAGCAGCAGGAAAGAGAATTGTTGGGAGTGCTGGACGACAGAACAAAATCGTTTTTCTGCGGTGCATAAATGGGTATTTTTCACGAGCAACGTTGAACGTTATCACAATTTAGTGCGAACGCCAAAACCGCTCTGCAATATTTATAGTGAACCTTTTGCTTAAAATTTATGAATGGACGGTTCTCATCGAATGTTAAATATTGATATTGCGGTACTCGAGGCGAAAATTAAAATCGTAAGAGCATGTTACCTAAGTAATGATTTATAAACGTATTCTTGTACGAATATATTTCTCTTTGAGCAAAGTAATCTCTGGAGTTAGAAGCATAAGGAAGTAGGGTGATTCATATGATTTTATGCTTCTCATTTATGCTTCCCCCTCTTCTTCCTGTTTCAACAATTTTTTGAAATTAACTTGATGGAAATGATTTATTTAAGATGATTTATTGGAGAGATTGTAGATTATCTGAGGAACTCTGCTATGCTCAATCTTTTAGAATTCCTCTCTAAATTCTTAGAACTGGAAACTCTAAATTCCAGATGAACTCCAACATAAGTCCTTAACACAAGAGGCATTCTCTATTTATCGAAGAAACATCATCTTCTGAATTTCGCAGTTTACATCTTTAGGGCTGACCTGAATTTGAGGTTTCAGGTGACCGTGCTCATATGCATGCTATCTATGGTACAGTCGAAGACCATATCGTGATCGAATCCGAAAAGGTTATCAAATATTTTCAAGGGAATCACCATAAATTCTATCAAATCCTTCTCCAAATTTCCCTCTAATCTCATGGATTTAATGCAACACTGTCTCAGCAATACCTACCCTTTTTTCAATAACTAATGCTACGAGCAAAGCTAATTAGCAGCAATGAGATATCAAGTTTTATCCGTAATATCCAACTTCTTGATGAAACACCTAGAAACAAAAATATTCAAATACAATTGAAAAACATCACGAGCAATCCAAATAAATGTTATATCATTGTAGAATGAAATAATGCAACATAATAAACTTGTCCTAAACACTTCCTCCGAAAAACTATTAGAACTTCATCTTCCCCTATCAAACACCCTCAGGTCAAACATTTGGTACAGATTGGACTACATATTCGTATTCAAACAATCCTAACGGCTTCAAGATCTTTGAACCTAAGAAAAAAAAGAATCGACATTCGACGATAGACGGCCAAGATCCTACGCCAAGCCCAACTTTCTTGCTTGAAATTGAAGTAAACATGAATAAAACAGCTGAAAGTAACTTGATAGCTACAAGGAATAAAGGGATCACGATAATAAAATCAGGAACTGTGTAACTAACGACAAATACAAGAAACTAAAACAAGACCAAACCTTACAATAGTCAGAATGTCAGAATCACTCTCAAGGAACTATAAACATTACAGAGAGAAAATTTCTTAAAACATTAAGGGAAATCCAAATCGATTTAACATTAAACGATTCGCTTCTGTTGAAAGAAAGAATACAGCCTACTAAACTTGTTCTTAACACTTCCTCTAAAAAACTAGAAGAACTCCACCTAATCCTTTCGAACACCCTCAGATCTAACATTTGGTCTACGTTGGATTCCATATTCTTATCTTGTTCGAACAACCCTAATGGAGAACAAATTATTAGTAATAGAGATTTCATACCCAGTGGGCACAAACAGCAGCATACGTTTTTGGAGCGTCCAAAAAAAGTTCCAAGTCAAACTAGATAACGTTCCAAGAACGTGCCCTGTTCCAAACACGTCCTCAAAACGTTTTTGGAACATGAGGCGTTTTTGAAACGTTATTTGGACTGACTTATGAAGTTTTTTGGGACGTTCTGAAGACGCCTTTGAAGTTGTTGTGCCCACTGGGTAATTCATACCCTTATATCCGAAAGAGGGAATGAAATTCAACGGAGGACGGCCAACAATCTACGCCAAGTCCAACGTTTTACCTTAAGCCTAACGGAAAAAGAAAGAAACAGATAAAGGCAACAGGATAGCCCTAAGGAATACAGAGATAACGATAATAAAATCAGGGACTGTCTAACCGACGACACATGCAAGAAACTGGAAGAAGATTAAACATAAAAATAGTCACTAGAACAGAAACCCTCTCGAAGAACTATGCACTTTACAACTTAAAAAACAGCTTAAATTATTACGGAAAATCCAAATCGATTTTACTTCGAACACGTTTACTTTTGTAGAAAGGGATAATGCAACATACTACACTTTTCCCATACATATCCTCCCAAAAACTATTTAAACTCTACCTTATCCTTTCACACACCCTCAGAGCAAAGGACGAGCTACTGACTGATGCAGTAGAAATCATTTCAAAGCAGCCTCTTAGCAATGAAACAGTTTTATTCTTGTCTAGAAGACCTAATTTGCTTTAGCTCTCTCTAAAATTCTTAGGGAAGAAACCATCAGTAATTGAGATTTCATACTCAGTGGACACAAATAGCAGCAGAAGTTTTGGAACGTCCAAGAAGCGTTCTTAGTCAGACCGAATAACGTTTCAAGAACGTCCCATGATTCAAATACGTCCTTAAAACGTTTTTTAAACATAAGGCGTTTTCGTAACGTTATTTGGAATGACTCAGGACGTTTTTTGGAACGTTCGAAAGACGTCTTCTGAAGTATACCATCAAGAAACGTTCCTATAATTTTTCATTGACGTCTTGATATATTGTGCCCACTGGGTAATTTACACCCTTATATCCGAAATACGAGATGACATTCAACGGAGGACGGCCAACATCCTACGCCAAACAGTGGTTCAAAATCCGTAATTTCCGGCCAAAACCCCTAAACATGTAAGAATCGTGTTGAAAGTTACATATCCGGAAGCTTCTGGGTTCGCTGAATTCAAAACTGATATTTGTTTTTCAAAATTTTAAATGTCGGACACAAAATGGCAGCCAATTTGCATAAAAAATAGCGTATGGAATGAAAACCAACTATAATTCACGTTTTTGGGGTCACTGAATTCGAAAATGATATGTGTTTGTCAAAATTCTAATTGGCGGACACAGAATGGTGGCCAAATAAAATGAGAAATAGAGTATACTATTTCTACAGGTAATTTATTGTACCTCACTATATATTACGTCAGATTATATTCCAAAAATTTCCAGGGATTTCTAGAAACTCATAAAAGTTTTGGGTGATTTATACTAGTTTTTCAGGTTATTTATGGTTACTTATGATAAATAACCTAATCTATGGTAACTTGAGATAAACAAGCTAAGATTGAGTTTTGAAATTTCAGGAAATTTATGCAAATTTTCGGTAATTTTCACTAATTTCAAAGAAGAAGTTCATTAAATCCTAAACACTAATTTTTATGTCAATTACAAGTAAATGAATAATTTTATAATAATTTCCGTTAATGATTGTAAGTTGATTACACTTACATTAATATATTGATCAAAGTATTTTTAGAAAAATAAGTTTCTCTGTCTCTATATATTTTTTTAAAAAGTCGAAGTGATCAGCATGTACAAGTAAGAAAAAATTTGACCAAAACATTTGACGACAGGGATTAGTATTCTCAGAAATTTCTTCGTGCAAAAAAGCTTGAAAGCTCCCTCCTAATTTCCCGTATCGCCCTTGCGACGAGCCTCTCGCTATGCGCCGCGCCAGGCTTGTGAAACGGTTCGCTGCACGCCTCAAATAAATCGTCCCGTAAAGAAGACGGGCAAGCTAGGGCAGAGAATTTCAACGCTACTTCATTGGGGACACCTTCCCGTGTGCAACACAGTAAGAATCGAAGCGGCCTGATGCGGCCTGGATAACTAATCCCTCAATAGATTTCGGAACCTTTACTGCGCGGAAAAGAAAAAGGAGCGTGAGCATTTTGACATCTCTTACAGACGCATGCATGATTATGTTCACTTCAATTTAGAACAGAAATATTCTACATACCTCAACGATTGGAATCCATGGGATCAAGAAGTACTGGTCAACTTGCAACTGCCTTTCCCGACACTTACATTACACTCGGACGCGCAAGACTTTTCAGCTGCGTAACAAGTGTTCGGCGGAACGTTCGACTTTGAGCTTATTCCTGGTCAAAACTAATGGATATGAAAATCTGCCTTTTTGGATGTCTCGACAGAAATGCACCTTATACACGTACAGTGAATTTCATCTCGATCGAGAACTGCCGATTTTCGAGGTTTTTACCGGAAATTTGGGATTCTGAACCACTGTGTGCCAAGTCCAACTTTTTACCTTCAACTCAACGGAAAAGGAATGAAACAGATGAAGGTAACACGATAGTTATAAGGGATACAGAGATTACGATAACGAAATCAGAGATCTCCTAACTGACGATACCTACAAGAAACTGGGAAAAGAAAAAAAATAGCAATATTCAGCAGAACAGCAACCCGCTCAAGAACTCTGAAATATACAGCAAAAAAATACCTGAACTTATACTTTATCAATATATATCTCAAAGACTTTACGGATTCCCAACATAAAAAAAATCTGCCCGCTGCGCGGGCACATTCTCATAGCGCGCTTCGCGCTCGATAATGTATTTACCTCGCGCTACGCGCTCGGTTTTTTCTACACCTCGCGCTTCGCGCTCGGCTTTGTACGTGATAAATTCAGTTTACAGTGTGATACATACACAGAATTACAAATATTGCAAAACTGCTCAAAAATGGAACTTTTCATTTTTGGTAACATTCTTCTTGATTTGAACAAAAACTATGCATCTGATGAAAAAATGGTGTATATTAAATTTATTTATTTATTCAAATTACGAGCTAGTAGCCCAATTACATCATTATGTACACGTTGAGACGTATATCTTCAAC
>WSXT02053567.1:0-12883 GCA_011762715.2 Neuroterus valhalla
GAATTGCCAACATATTGCTTCTGCGTTTACGCAGACCTGATTGAACTTTGTCCCCATATTTTGCATCTTGCATGTAAATTTGGATTGCACGCTCTCTGTGAAGCAGAAAAACTGCATGATCGATATCGATATAAAAATCGATAATACATATACTTCCCAGTTATCGATTCCGTGAATATTTATAGCAAAATTCATTGATGTGAATGAGCAAAAATATGATCTGTTAAAAATTCAGGTAAGTACGTTTATTATCTGTAAGTCTCCTGTCTAACTTGCGATCGTTCTTCACAATAATTTAAAAGCAATCATTGGCCCATTTTTCAAGTTTTAGCATGTACTTTCATGTCCTGAATGCGTTTAACCCAACTCTATTTTGTTTGTGAACAATGAGTGAGAAAACGTTAATTTGTAAGCTCCCCTGGCATGTAAGCCCCCTGGCAAATCTTAGAAATTTACATATATCTATTTCTAAAGTTTAATAAATGATTTAAAGCATATTATAAAGTATCGCAACATAACCTAAATTTCCAACAGGGTATTATTGCTTGCGACTAAGCAAAATATATGGCAAGTTTGGCTAGAATAAGAAATTTAGAGGTTCACCCAAAAATATATTGCTGAAAGTTTTACTTACTATACATTCCTTACTATAAAATCTTGCTTATTTATTTTGGTGCCAAAAAACTTCGTTAAAATCAATAAAATGCATATAAGTGAGGTTACCTGTGTGTTATGTAATTGCTAGGTATTTTCTCTAAACTAACAATATATTTATTTATACATAGGATGGCAAGATGTAAAACGAGAAATCAACAACAGCAAAATGCACTTATGGAAAAACAGAGAACAGGTAAACAAGAACAACGTCGCCGAAATAAAAAGAAAACTGGGAAGAAAAAATCAAAAGAAAAACAAATAGTAAATAAGCGCGAGGCAACATTAAAGAAGAAAAGAGAAGCGGAGAAAGAAAGAATGAGAAAAATAAGGGCGGACCCCGAAAAGCTAGAAGTGCAACGACAAAAGGAACGTCAGAAATGGATCAACAGGAAAATTAAAGGACAAGTTAAAAGTATTGAACATATGAATGAGAGAGAGAGAAGCGTACTCGGCGAAAGAAGGTACGAGAATGGGTTCAAGCTCATCGAAAGCGTGAGAAGGAAAAAACCTCACGAGAAATTCAAACTGAAAATTTCAGTGAGGTAGCTACGCAAGTTGAGAATTCGAGAAATGTACTTTCGCAAGTAAAAAGCAGTAGAAAGAAGGTTGCCCGCAATAAAGCCACTTGTTATAAAGAATTAGAAAAACTGAGAAAGGAAAATCGAAATTTAAAAAAGAAATTGGCTCGAGAGAAAAAAGCACAGCAAAGGAAGAATAATAGAATAATGAACATCAATTTCTCCCCAAAGACTGCACTTAAGAGGTTTATTGGTAAAAAAAAAATTGACGGAGATGTTAAGAAAAGGCTGCTTTTTGGAGAGGTTCTGAAAAATCAAGTACAGGTGCTTGCTCAAGAAAATAAGGATCGTAGAAGTAAAAGCCTTCTAAGCCGAATCTTAATGGAAAAATTGTCCAGAAATACCGACTTTTACAGGAATCTAAAAAAATTTGTCCATTATTTGGAACAAAATTACGTCGAACGGAGAAACTTTCCGAAAATGTCGAAAAAGCTAAACGTCAGGGACAATTATTTGCTGAGAAAACTGTTTCAAACTTTTTTGAAGAGAACAGTCGTATGTGCCCAGGGAAAAAGGATACCATCACTCGAAATGAAGACAAAAGACAAAAAATGTATCTGAATGATGAAATGAACATGTTGTATGAGAAATTTAAAACAACTCATCCTAGTATCAAGATCAGCTATTCGCATTTCTGCACACTTCGTCCATTCTGGACTGTGACTCCACGAGTCTCTCAACGTGATACATGTTTATGTACTAAGCACAAGAACATGACTGAACTTGTGGAAGCATTACACCGTGGAAAGGTCTTACAGCAAAACTTACCATCAAAACTTCTTGCGACACTCACCTGCAACCCTTGTACAGAAGACTGTCTAAAACGTAATTGCGACACTTGCAAATTGAAATCTGTCACCTTTACCGATATCAGCGATTTTGATCCGATTGTTTACTACGAATGGAAGAACATCAAAGAAAAACGCATCTCCATAAAAACAAAGAAAGAGATCGAAGTACAGCGCACAGTGAAGCAGAAAATGGATACCACTGTAGGAAACTTGAAGAAACTGCTTCTAGATACTCTCGAAGTATTTCTAAGTCACGTGTACAGAGTAGAGCATCAACAATCGACTATGAGGAACTTGAAATCGTCTTTGAAGAGAGTTGATCTTCTTTTTCATATAGGTTTTAGTCAGAATTTTGAAGGTAAATATGCTAAAGAGCCACAAGCTGTACATTTCGGTGCTTCAAGAGAAGCAATTACCCTTCATACTGGTGTTTGGTATACTCAGGAAGGTCACGAGGCATTCTGCACACTCTCGCCTTCTTGGAGACATGATCCTACAGCAATTTTGGCACATCTCAAGCCAATATTGAACAGGGCCTTAGAGAAAAATCCTGGCGTCACAAGACTGCACTTTCTTAGCGATGGACCTACCAGCCAATATCGCTGCAAAGCAATGTTCGCTTTGTTAAAAAGTTATGCAGAGAAGTACTACAACCAAATCGATTGCATTATCTACAACTTTTCAGAGAGTGGCCATGGGAAAGATGCGGCTGATGGACTAGGAGGCCTCACAAAAAGAACAGCAGACACTGCAGTAGCCCATGGAAAAGACGTAAACGACTTCCAAAGTCTTCTGCGCGTTTTTCAAGAGAGTAAGGTCAAGGTTTGGTATGAATCTGTTATGCCGGAAGATATTGAAGAAATGGACAAGGAAGTACCGACAAAATTGACAACATTTCAAGGAACAATGTAGGTCCATCAGTGGATTTGGACGAGAAGTAATCCCTACAAGATAAACCATAATGCATTAAGCTGTTACGAATGTGATCTAAAGAGTCCCTGTAAGCATTACTATCTGGGATCCTTGAAAATGGAGCCTCAATCTCAGCGCAAAAGAAAAGCTCCTGCAGCTCCTGCAAATTCATAAAGGGCTAATAACTACAGAAAATGATTAGAGTTAAGTCATTGTGTCTATCAGCCATTCTGGTACCAAAGGAATATCGCTTTATTGAATTTCGTTTCAATATTCTTTATATATTTAAAGTTATTTTTAGAATTATATAATAATACAAGAATAGTGCTGTTGTACCTTCTAAGTTTAAATGAAAAATGATTATATAGCCATTTTCTACGACTATTTTTATTTATGTATACATATTTATCACCAAGTAATCACTTAACTTCGAAATACTCACAATTTGTAAGCCCCCTGGCATACGTGTAAGCCCCCTGATCTCCAAAAATCGAGTAACCTAAATGATTGACCAATAGGAACGCTTCCTGAATTGATACTTTATAAAAGCATTACTAGTAAACTAATGAACACGTTCAAGTAGATTAATGATCATTCTACCTATTTTTATTATTCATCAAACCATAAGTGCAAATTTACACTTTGCAGAAGAATGACCCAAATGGTTATTATCGTGATACTTAGTTATCAGACCTACTTCAAGCTGTGGTTGAATTTTCATCGCTATATTTGTAACTGTAAATTCTTAGTATTAAAAAAAAGGTACTACTTACTTAATTCTTATTTGAAAGTAAATTATCAATACCACCATTATAAGCTCAATTTTATAGGAAGATGTAAGAGAAAAACAGAAAAAATTTTTAAAAAATCGAAAAAAAAGGGATCAGTTAACCACTACGTTCTCGCCGTTGATCCTGAGGGACGTTGAAAATGGTTTCAGTAAACTCGTTCTGAAAATTAGGATTCAAAAGATAATTTCAATCAATTTTTCAATCAGATAATATTTTATTTTTATTGTATCTGGTGCGAACGAAAAATGTGTTGTCAGGCGAAAGCATCAGCTTATTTCGAAAAAAAAGTATTACCAACAAGAAATAATAAATACATACTCAATTTGTTTGATTTGTAGTGGAGAAATGGATTGTACATGTGTGCTCAAATACTCTATACTTTGTTCTTCATGAATGTGCATAGCATAAATACAAAAACGTCCATAACTTGCGAGACCGATCACTTAGGATTTTTAATTTTACATTTTTTTCACCTACGAACAATATAGAAACTTTCTGCATTAGCTGATTTCGGATCCATTTTTGGTCCACTTTTGCATGCTTGGGGAGCACCTTGCTGGGTGGCAGAGGTGGTCCAATTCCAGGTGGGGTGGTGTTGTCGCAGTTCGTCCCCTGTCAACGGTTCAGGGTAGTTGGTACCCCTTCTCCAGGAAGCTCGGTCCGGTGGCTGTTTTCGCCTCTTATTGGCAGCTTTAGTTGGACGGGTTCAACTCCTGGTGATGGCTGGAGTTGGTCGTTCTCACCTCCTGATGACAGCCGAAGCTAGGCAGGATCACCCCCTGGTGACGGTAGAGGAAGGCCTAGGTGTGGAAAAGCAAGCAAATTCAAGATCTCCTGTGGTTTTTATTTGAAACTAGTATTAAACTATGTCCATCCTGCAGATTGAGTCAAGAAATGTTTAAGTTTTATCATATCATTAAAATCTAAAAATATATAATAACTAAGTTATGGAACATAACAATACAACAGTAAATTTACAACCACAAGGTCCATGTATATGTCTCAACATTGGAATAATTTTCGGAAAAAGAACGTCGATGAACATTCGAAACGTTAAATAAAAACTAAACTGTAAGTCCTTACAATTAGTTTCTTCAATAAAAAGACCAGTAATCAACAATTTTTGAATATCTTAATTCTGACTCACCTTGGTCAACACCAACAAGATCTTAAAGAACCTATAGAATGTTGCTCACGAGCAAAGTTAACAAACTCCTCCAAGGTAGCCCTGGAAAAGACTATTTGGTTTGAAGAAAATATATAGCCTTTGTAAGTAGCCCTGAGAAGTGCTGTTTGTTTCCAAAATTATATAGCCTTCCTAAGTAGCCCTGAAAAGGATTACTTGTTTAAATGAAGATGCAGGATTCTTGTTCTGAAGATTTATTTTCTCGAAGTTAGAGCCGAAGTTGTAATGCGAATCAGTGGTAACTCTTAGTCGTCTTCCTTGTTTAGAGGTTAGGGAGCGTCTGTGTTCCGTGAACTTCAAATTTTGAGAATCTCTCTATTTTTCTCATTTGGAGCAATACAGGTTTGTACATGTGGTTTAGGTTTATATAACTCGTCCAGCACATCAACTGTATCTATGTTGGTAATGCTTTCAACAATTGCTAGGTCAACTATGCTAGGCCGAGCTTCAGTGATGAATGGGTAGAGGGTAAATCGTATAGATATTCTATGACAAGAGAGTTTTGTTTTACAAATCTGAGTATAATATTTTCATTGATATTGTTGTTTTAAAAGTTCCAATTTTTGTGTTCTGCGTTTAGATCTCCTGCTGCAATTATTCTGTTGTTTAAATCAGAGATATGGGATAGTTCTTCTTTTGAGATCTTTTGTTTCGGGGCATATAAAGCTAGAATTATGGTATTATTTCCAAGTTCAATTGCATGAGCTTCTATGGTTTTCAAATTATTTATCTCTATTTCATGGTATTGTATGCTGTCTTCTACAAAAAGAGCCACTCCCCTAGTGATTTTTTTACTGACTCTATTTTTCCTAAAACACCTGTAACCATGAGGTGGTTTAGGTCTCGTTTTATCTGTAAACCACGTTCCTCCAACTATGAGTATGTCTACATCATGTTTTTGGAGAAAAGTGGGTACTTCCTGCATTTTATTATTCAGTCCATTTGCGTTCCAACGGACTGTTTTAAGGATTTAAGGTCTAATATTTCTCTCAGCTGGTCAGCTTCTTTTTCTGGTTGTAGGATATTTGTTTTTGCATACCCCTACATAGATTTTGTTGATTGTTACTACTTGCTGCAAAGCCAGTTGAGGAGCCCGCTGGTTGATGTTGTAGTGTCAGGCCAGGATTTGTAGGTATTGATCATTGCCTGGTCCCGCATTCGGAGTAGTTGACTTCATTATATTGCGGCGTTGGTTTGGTGTCCACCCTCTGGGTTTGGTTCCTGCTTCTTCTTTCGTCAATTTGAGTAACGTGCCCTATGTATGCTAGACATCCACTAAAAATTACTAGATGCTTCCCCTTACAGTTTGTGCACTAGGCCTCGTCTTCTGTTTTTTTGTCACAGTCCTCAGGGTGATGAAAAAGGGTGTAGCAAACAAGCCACAGACGAAGGAGAGAAGGAGACATTGAGACCAACTTCAGATATCAGGCATTACCCGAAAGTTGATGGCGATTTCATGACAAGAAAAAAATTAACATGCCTTTTCTTCCTAGGCCACAAAATTTGGAACATCACGTGTCCAGAACACAAAGATTGACTGGACCAGATATAACGCATCTCGTATCTCGCGGGTGATCGACTTCATGAAATCTGGTAAGCTCTCCACGATGAAGGGTCCAAAAGTTTGCTCACGAATCGAGAATCTACCATCACACATCGAACATGTCAAAGCTACTGACCATGAAAGTAAAAGAGAATTGACGAAATACCAGTGTTGTCTGACGCAAAGAGAAGAATAAAGAAGATCGAGAGATGGGTTAAGGAGAATAAACAGTTCTTCCTTGACCAATCATGCCTCTTTAGTGATCCCCCCGTTCCTGCCGAAAACACACCCAACACCAAAGAGGTCAAGACTGTTTGGAAGGGAATATACAAAGTTCAACATCCAATAAATGAAGACGCTATGAACATCATGCGTTTTAAATAGCTCTGTGACAACCTCATAATATCTAAGGAGGAATTCTCACCAATCACTGCATAAGAAATAGGAGAAAACACTGGCGGGTATGAAGAGCTATTCTGATACCGGACCATTGACCCTTATGATTACCTTTTAAAAAAGAATTTTGCTTCTATAAATCAATGTCTAGCCCGTTTCCATACCCAATATTTGAATTTGATGATGCTCATTCTCCAATAGCTAGTTTGAGGACGCACTGTACCCTCACTGAAGAAATAAAACTTGTGTAACCGTGAAAACTACAGGCCAGTAATGCGTCTTACTGTGAAGGCACTGTTTAAGATCTTCACACCTTCCTCGAGCAAGAGGATTGTGTGGACAATGATACCTATGCAGGAAGAGATTTACGAACAACGTGGATTAGGGAAAAACTCAGTAGGCAGTTGGGAAAACCTGTCAATAGATAGAAGCGTTTACAAAGACGTTGCGGTCTACAATCACAATCTGTTGATGACCTCTGCTGATTACCAGGAAGCATATGATTAAACGTTATATTGACTCATCACTAGCAGGTTGGAAACCTTTATAGAGAACTTCCTTCAATAGGGGCCTTAGACTTCACGCATGAGATTTTTTAAGCTGTTCGGAGCATTCTTCAGACCGAATGGGAGCACCTGGTGTTGCTGGTCTCCCATCGGGCGCCTCCCCAGGTTGCGGATAGGGGGATGCCTCCTAGATATGGGTGGTATCGGAGAAATCAAATAACTAGGGTGGATAAAAACCAGATAGGGGAAGAAACCCCGATAAACAAATCAAAGATGAGTATGTTTCTTGACACCAAACTACCCGAAGGGAGTACAAATCTCCCCACTGGTTCCGATCGAGTGCAAGCCCCGGTGGCCAGTGCTGGCCCCACGGATTTTCGGGGGGGGGGGGGGGACATTATGGAGATCGATTTGCTGGAGAAGAGCTTGTGTGAGCAAATGTTCGGTGGAGAAGTAGAAGTCGGGGAGACGGAAGATGAACGGAGTAAGAGACTAGATGCCAAAACCGAAGCAAAGCTGAGTACGGCCGCCGTGGAAGAGCAAAGAGAAAAGGAGCTCGCGAATCTTAACAATATGGAGGTTTAGAGGAAGCAGTAGATATTCTTGAAAAAATGAAATACGATGGTGAATGGTGATTAAGCATGGAAGTGTATCACAAATTTTTTCTTTGCAAGGAAATTGCAGAGAATAAGAGGAAGGAGAAAGCAGCCGCAGTACAAGCAGACTCTGTCAAGCGGCTCATGGGTCTGAGCAGGGGACTCAGACGGATTAAGACGCCGTGAGAACTCTCACCTCCACCCAAAGGAAGAGGCAGAGAGAAGCCACCGCGAGTCCCTCAGACTTGAGGGCGAAGAGGCCAGCGCTGAAGAAGGCGAAGACTCGGGGGCAGGTACCTGCACCTGTGGCCTCGAGTTCCTAAATGGAGGCACCACCTGTAGGAGAGAAAAAGATGGAGAAGAAGAAAAAGGAGGGCCAGAGGCGGGCTCAACCTGAGGCGGTTCTTATCAAACCGTCCGAGGGTTCGAGCTTCGCTCAGGTCCTGCGGAACATTAAGAAAACGGTGGAACCGGACACACTTGATGTAAAAATCAAGGATGTTCGGAAAACCAGGGATGGGGATATCTTTAAAGAGCTTGGGAGCGAGGCAGAGGGCAGAGCAAAACTGTCGTCTGCCATCAGGGAGGTGGTTGGTAGGGAGGGGAAGGTCTGCGAACTGGTCCCTCGTGTCGAGGTCGAGGTGCTTGACCTCGATGAGCTTACCAAAAGTAAGGATGTTCGAGAGGCGATTAAGAAGCACTTCGGTGTTGATATAAAGGGGAGTTTGAAAGTAAACTTGACGCGAGAGGCCTTTAGGGGTAACCTAAAGGCATTCGTTGAGTTCTATGAGCACCTGGCAGCAAGGCTAACACGTACGGGACATCTGCAAGTTGGGTGGGTGTCCTGTCGTGTAAGAAAGAAGGTGCAAATGACCCAGTGCTACCGCTGTTATGGTTACGGCCACATAGAAACGGGTTGCACCGGACGCGATAGAAAGCCGAATTGCTGGAGGTGCGGCAAAGAGGGACACAGGTCTGCGAAGTGCGAAAGTACTCCGCATTGTTACCTCTGCACCGAAGAAGGGGGAGGGTCCCAGGTGGACCATCTTCCGGGAACCTCACGGTACAAGGTGTACCAAGAGGCGGCACCAAGAGTAAAGCTTTGAGGTATTGTTATATAGAACCCTGCTAAGATGACGAAGGCCGACGAGCCCGTTGCGCGACATGGTCGCACTACTGAGGACGATGCGTACATCTTGGTAGGGTTATAAACAGGAGCTAGGGCAAGCAGCCATGAACTAGAAGGACGCCAAGGCATGGCGTATTGGCCTTACCCCTATTTCCCTGAAGTAATGCGAAAGCGGTTTCCAGGGAAATGGGTTGGCAGTAAAGGGGGGAGGGGTAGTCAGTACGAATCTGACACTACTCAACCTAAGAATCGCCTACCCACTGTAGGCGATTGCTTGGTTGGGTGTCTTCTGCAGGATTTCCTTTCTTACCACGAAAAAAAAAGAACTTCCTTCAACAGGGACCTTACACCTCACGCATGAGATTATTAAAGCTGCCCGGAGCATTCTTCAGACTGAATGGGAGGACCCGAAACTGGTATTGACCCCCTCCCGGAATTGTGAAGGCCGTGTATTTGCGGGAATCGGGATGAAGAGAGATCTGCCAGTATCCACTCTTCAAATCAATGGCTGAAAAAATGCGGGCCTGACCCAGGTCCTTTAGAGTCTCGTGAATTACGGGCAGTGGCTTTTCTAAATCAATAATAAGGTCGTTCAGCTTCCGCAAATCAATGCAAAATCTCTTCTTTCCGTCCTTCTTTGTCTGGATCAACGGAGGAGAGCTGTAAGGCGAGGATACTTGGTCGATTGTTCAGTTTTCCGACATTCCAAGGACGTCATTGTCCATCATCTTCTTGTTTGCGTCGGAGTAACCGCTTGGAGGGATTCTAAACGGCTGTTTTGACGTCGAGTGGATTTCTCGCTGAACGATTAAGGCTGGCTGCAATCTTCCGCCCTGGTCGAAAATACGTTGATATCGTTCGACAATGCTCGAAAATTCTCGTGCGTGGGTAGAAGAAAATCAAGGGGTGGTTAGCTGTTCCTTTAATGCAGAGGGTATTTTGAGAGTAGCGTTGTGTGGAACGGGTAAAGCGAGAACTCGATGGCGTTCCTAGAGTCCAATGTACAAACAATTGCATATATCGTCCACGGTGGCTCCCTATTGGACCATTCAATCTCGTGCCAGCAAAACTTTGTCATGAAGCTTATCAGTGACGTGAAAGAATCCTCTCTCTCACCCACGTAAGTGAGTAGGTGAAGGAGGGCCTCCCTTGACGTACGAATGGTGTTCAGCGCCGGAGTGTGGCTGCGCTGGGGTCCGAGTTGGCTGCGACGGCGGGTGCGTTTCCTTCCGCACCCTGTCACCAGTTTTTCGGTTGGTTTTGTTCTCTCGTTCAGCCGTGGAGAGTGGCGATGGAGGTGGTAACCTGGACAGTAGTGGCACTTCGGTGCGTTCGGGCGTGATGGACCAAGGAGCACGGTATTGGTGGTATTGGTGGCTGGTTTCTGTCTTGGTGGTTCTGGATTCCTGGGCTTGCCGGTACATGTTTCCACCTCGTCTTTTTCTGGTTGTACTGCGAGCGTGAGGAGATTCGCGAACCTTCGGATTTTTGCTGAGCAAAGTAACTTGCGGATATGGGGACGGATGAGTTCAATTAGTGCGCTCGTGATGGTTTCTTCACTTGCTGTGGGAGTCGATCTCTTAGCAAAACGATATTTTTTATGAAGAAAGGTAGCCACGCTATCTTTCTCCGTCTGTTTTTACGGATACACAGCGATGCGAAGATGAAACATTGGTGGTGTGCCAGTGGCTTTAGTAAGTAGTAACTCGCGAAATTGCTGTCAATTCATACCGAAGGATTTAAAGGGAGCCCACCATTTTGCTGGTGGGTCCTACAGCTGCTGTCTGGCTGTTCTGGTACAGTGGTCGAAACCCGAAAACTCAGGTTTCCGTGGAGTTGGTGCACGGAAAACTACGAGCAATCCTTGCAGATCCGCAAGAGACAACGTAGGCAGCGTGAGTTGCATCGTGGCTGCTGCTGACGCAATAGAGGCTGCTGGTGCCTGCGACTACGTCTGCTTAGTTCGTAAGGCCAGTACATTAAAAGGCAGTGTGGTGCTAGTGGATATTGAGTAGAACAGTTCCGCTCCACTCGGATATGTTCGAGCGAAGAACCTTCTGATGATTCTAGAACAGGGAGTAAGTTTTCGGAAGACTTTGAGGCAGGAGGCAAGTCTGAGTGAGATTCTGGAACAGGAAGATTCTTGGATAGAGATTCTGAGACAGGGGAAGTTTCGGCTAGGGATTTTAGGATAGAATTTCCAGAATATTACAGACCCCGTGTAATCGTGTGCTGTACCGTAGCTGTGATGTCGTCCCCTGGAATCGTGCTGCTTCTTTCTTCCGTATGTTGATTAGGGTTGTCGAGCGCCACCGGATGTTTTTCTCCACTTCCGGGAGTGGTAGGAGTTTGACGAGTGGGAATGGTGTGTACAGGCACAGCCTTTTTTTGTTGGTGGTGGAGTTTGCACGACCATCGCCAGGTTCTTTCCCTTCTTTATTATTCATTTACTTGAAAAAAAAATTTTCAAACGTCAGAAATTCTGAATGGAAGCATAAGCAAGATGTGAGGCATTTACAGGTGCAGGTAAGTGACGATATCAGTCGTCGAAAGAACAGGCCCCACAGTTGAGCCACCAATTGTTGAAACGAATGGTAGGTCTAGAAATCCCTGTTCTTCAAGGGGAGGAAGGAGGTTCGTACTGCAGGAAGAAGAACGCTGCGTGGTGGTTTTCAGGAAGAAGGCCTTGCAAGCGGAGCTGGTTGCTGGCCTTTGTAGGCGGGTAATTCCTCGGTAAAGGCTGTCGGTGTCGTCGTCTCCTTGTACGCTGCCTTTGCCGCTTCAGATTGAACCTTTCCAGTAACGGGAGCTGTGACATATCCCTGTGAGCGGAGTTCCTCGTGCTAACGCTCGAGAAGGCGGGCAGCTCTGGGGGCTTGGCGCTGTCTCGGGTTTAGGCCCATTCGTGGTCCAGATGTTGGTGGCCGGCGGTTGCTTTAAGTCAAGTACCGGGCCAATATAAGACTGTATTGCATTCGAGTTTCATAAGGAGAGATCCCTACCGAAGAACTTCCCGTACGAGGTCCCAACAAGGATGGCGCCAGAAAGGCATCACGAGCTAGTCCCCTGTGCGGAAGACTTCGAGCCAAGTATTTGGAGAAACTTGGCTGTACTGCGTTCAACAATGGGATAAAATCCCAAAGAAGCTCTCGTGACAGTAATTAGTGAAGATGGCGCTCGGACGGCATCACCCACTAACACTGCATTTAAGGGACTTCGAGTTGAGTACCTAGAAGGTACCCAACTGTACTGCGTTCAAAAGAAGCTTCTGCACGAGGTTTCTAGTGAGGATGGCTCCCGGAGGGTATCACCCACTAGTAGTTCGTGTGGATATAGCTTCAGACCGAAACGCGCCTCCTTTATGCGCCTTTGGCTTCAAGTTTGGTGAAAAGGGTGGCTCGCGATAGATTCTCTCTTCCATTTCCACTCGAAACAATAAGACCATTCACCCCGCACTCGCCCTTCGAATGCGTGTTCCTGACTCCGCTCCTCGATTTTCTTTCGAGCTTCGCCAATACATAGAATAAAATGCCTATAGAAGCTAAAGTATTGCTGGAATAATTTTAAACTATGGTGACATATATAATCAGTAAGCTATAGGACCAAAAAGTAGCATGAACAAAGACCAACTAACTGGTTTCTATGACTTTAATGTACCTCAACTCCGGACTAGTATACCAAGATTTTACATCCAATATTTTTACTCAATCCCGAATCGAGGTACCTGAGGCCGATGAGCAAGCAAAGTCGTTATGAACCGATAGGCGGATTTTAGTATTCGAAAGATTCACAGGTTTT
>WSXT02053578.1:0-27459 GCA_011762715.2 Neuroterus valhalla
TTTTAAAACAAGCATAAGTGCTTTATACTAAAAAAAAAAGAATCTTTAACTGAAGGAGTTGAGTTTTCAAACAGATAGATTAACTTTTACTGAAATGATAAATCGTCAAAGAAAATTGTATTACTCAAATTTCAAAATAAAAAAAATGGATGATTAACTGAAACTATGAAATTCTTAATGGGAATAAGTTAAATTTTCGGTTGAATGAAATTATTATAACACAAAAAACTAACTTTCAACAAAAAAAAACTCAACTTTTAAGACAAATTATAATATTTTCACAAAAAATGATGAAGAATTAAATGAAATTGTAAATGTTTAACTAAAGTAGTTGAATTTCAAACCATAAAAAGAAGGACCAATTTGTTACTGAAGTGAGGAACATTTAACTAGAGTAGTTCAGTGTTTGGAAAAAAATTAATTTTCAACCAAAAAATACAATTTTTCAACAGAATGGTTGAAATTTGAACCATAAAAGTGGAAATTTTCAAATAAAAATGGAATAGTGAAATTTTTGGCTTGGAAAATTAATTCTGAACAAACAAACGAGTTTCTAACAAGATGAATGTTCGACTAAAATGAGAAATGTTTGACTGCATAACTTGAATTATTAACCGTAAAGAAGAATTTTTGAAGAAGAATAATACCTTCCGAGAAAAACGATAATTTTCTACATAAATTTCTGAATAATGGAATATTCAAATCAAGAAGACAAAATTTCACCAAAACGTCGAAATTTGAAATAGGAAAAATCAACTTTCCATGAAAATGGAACAGTTAAATTTTCAGTTGGAGTAATTGATTTCTAATCAAAGCTGATGAATTTCCAGGTATAATAATCAATCATCAAATGAATAGATGATTTTAATCAAAAAGATGAATTTTTAACCACAAAGATTAATTTTCTCAAAAAATGGGAAACTTTCCACGAAGTACATAAATTCTCAAAGAAATAGTTCCATTTTAACAATTTTAACCATCGCATCGCGCGAATAGGTTGAGTGCCGTACTGCGTGGCATAAAAGTTGTTTGCTTGGCGACTCTCTGTGTGCTAAGGTGCCTCGTTCAGAGAAAATATATGGATCATTTCACGTCAGATTTACCATCAAAATTTGAATTCACACAAAGTTATATTTTTCTCGATTTCAACACAAAAATAGGAGACACATCTTTTTTCAATATGATGTGTGAAATTCACAAATTATCATTATTTAAACTTTCAGAGTCTAATGAAGATCACTTTCTTGAAATGCTCAAGAGTAACAATCAATTGTTGGTTAGAATCTGGATTTCTCAGAATGAGTTCATAATTGTTCATACTTCGGCTCTGTGATTTGCGAGAAATATTCAGTATTTATTTATCCCGGGAATATGCCAGAATGCTGAACAAATTGCACTTACAAAGAAAAGGTATCTCCGAAATGAAATGTTTTCCTATGTAATTTTGCAATATACTTGAGAGAGTATCTCACGAAAATTTTAGAGTGGATCGTCAGTAAGTTTTCGAGATATGACAAATAATGTCATATTATCATAATATCAGCTATTTTTTTTTTCAAATTCTGTTAAATAAATTATATTCATCAAAATCGTTTCATGCATAAGAAATGTTTTCAATATTATCGAATATTTTCAATGTTATTTTAATTATTATTATAATTAATTATTATATTCGTGTAAGCTGTAGTATTCCGAAGGAAAATATTTCTGTACAGCACCGTGAAATAAAAAAATTTGACTCCAGATTTCAATATTATTTTCACTATTATTCGAAATTTATGTAGAAAATCATGACATCGTTGGATACAAATTTTCTTATCTATTTCGCTTTTTGTTCCAAAGCTCGCTTTGGTACATATTTTGAAAAGCTAGTATATTCAAATCCAGGGCAAGAAGAGTAAATTTTCACTTTTAATTGGTGATTTGGCATGGGTTTGACGTAATGTAACTTTTCTGTCCCCTTTATTGTTTCGCAATTTTAAAATCGATCTTTTAAAAATTCAGCTGTTGATTTATAATCTCGTTCATTTTTGTAAATCACGAATATATTAGAAAAACGTCCGTTATTCTTTGCCTATCCATACAATTCCAATGCGTAATTTACGACTAAGCTCGGGAAAAAAATAACAATAAATGTTTGGGATAAAAAATCAGAACTACATCATCACTGTCACTTTCTAGAAAGTTTTATGCAGGTTCCCTACAAATTTCATTCCGATAGAAACTTTGCTTATGCATGGAAGGAATTTGGTAAACATAATTGATTTAATTTAATAATAATTTAATAAATAATTTAATTATATAATAAATTAATTATCAAATAATATAATAATAATAATTTAATTTAATTTATTTAATAGAGCTTATTGTCGATTCACTCTAAAATTTTCGTGAGATACTCTCTAAAGTATATTGCAAAATTGCATAAGAAAAAATTCCATTTTGGAGATACCTTCTTTTTGTAAATGCAATTTGTTCAGCATTCTTTCATGTTACCGGGATAAATAAATATTGAATATTTTTCGAAAATAACAAAGTCGAAGTATGAACAATTATGAACTTATTCTGAAAAATCCAGATCCTAATGAATAATTGATTGTTACTTTTGAGCATTTAAAAAGAGTGATCTTCATTAGATTCTTAAAGTTGAAATAATAATAACTTGTGAATTTCACATATCATATTGAAAAAATACGTGTCTTCTATTTTTGTGTTGAAATCGAGAAAAATATAACTTTGAGTGAATTTAAATTTTGGTGGTCAATCTGCCGCAAAATGACCCATATACAGTCCTGAGTGTTGACCTAAGAGTGCGTATAGCAACCCAAGCTCCAAACGTTCGAACGTGCAAAATTTACCAATTCAGACCAAAATTATCAAAATTGTAGAGAATTATAGAGATGAGTGAGGCACTTTTTATAGGGTAAAAGGCTGCTTATTTTCGTTTTACTTTCAATCTAAGTTTAAGTCGTGACTTCGAGACTATAGAAAGCTTAAAAGGATTACTCCTCTCAATCATTGATAATTTTTATTAGGAAAGTGAGGGCTCGGCAACGAATTGAACACATGATACCAAGGATAATCTACACTCCATAGAGATTGAAATATTATATTGTTCATTTCGATGGCCTCTTACGCATTTCGATCAATCTTCTTATAATCAACAATGTCTTTTGACGACATATAGATGAGTGAAAGATGCTATGTCTACGAAAGAACAGAAAACGGTATTCTATCCCCTATAAAGGGTAGTCTTTATCAATACTCTCATGAGCCCCACGATCATAACTATGATTTAAACTGATTTTGGGAATGAATTCATGATTTTAGTCATTTACCAGAAGAGAAAAAAGGAGGTTTAAAGCAATGGAAAAAAGGACATTGTATTTTCTTGATAACCTCCCTGGGAGCTGAATAAAAGAACCGTGTGTGTGTGTGTGGGGGGGGGGGGATATTTAAGAAACTCTTGAATTCTGGATGTGCTTTTCTGAAGACTCAGCTCTGTATAAGCAGCGCTATCCTTGTACGAAAGCAGCCTAGAAAGAATACCCTTTCCTGAAATATGCATAGTCTGAGCGCAAATCTTGGAGTAAGTAATTTATGAATATTCAGGTGCTACTCGTGGATGATAATTTCACGTGAATCCTCGCTGAAAGGTGAGCTCGTCGCGGCGCTCGTTGTTGGTAGAAGAGGAAAGTGTTCAGAAATTTTTGAGAGCATCCCTCACTGCCTGGCTTTCCTCTAGGTGGGGCCCATTCACGAAGCAGAATCCCAAAGTGAATGCGTCGAACTCAGCGAAGACGATGACGGCGAAGCACGAGAACTTTTCGCGAGTGCAGAGTTCCGAGCTAATATTTGAATTTCCTGAAATAGTCATATACATGGCTCGGATAATGAGCTGGCTCCCTAATAATCATCCCTTCTGAGATGCGCGCATGCCCAAAACTGACAAGTCGAGAAGGATGGAAATTTGAATGAGAGCAAGAGGGCAAGCTCAAACGAAACTTGCGAGACCAAGATGAAGGAAGAAGCTGCTTCATTTGGCAAGGAGGGCTTAATAAGCTATCTGCTGAACAAGCATTGCCCGCAGCATCCTTTACTTGGATTCGAGGCTCCAACTCTATTCTAAATAATGAATATTTTCACCCTCCTTCCGAAGTTCTTCCCCCTTTCAAAAATTATATTCTCTCTCAATCTAGCAGCTTTGTCATTATATTGAGACCCTTCAGACGCCTCGATGCATGGAAAAATTATTATGAAAGATTTGAGGGATCAAATGAGGGATGAATGAGGGGAATCATCAACTTGAGGAGTGTGCAACTGTACACTGTTCCTAATTTAGGTCCTTATTCCAATTTGAGTTATCAAACCAACATTCTTTAAAAAAAGAATGGTTTTCTCCTTTATAGAGATAATAATTTTTTTATTCCTCAAAAGTACATAATTGGTAAAGATCAAAGAAGGAAATACATATGAAAGAGTTCCATAAATGAAATATCAGTTGGATGAATTTCTCTGCTCCATGTTTTTTATGCAATCAACAATCATTTTTTTCGATAATACTATCATTACGATCCATAAAAGTATTATTAAGTATTGTTTTCTAGGACCGGACAGTTTGAAAGTATACTTATGAAATTAAGTCAAGTAAAGCAATTTCCGACTTATTGTCTGCGTCTCACAGTGGAAAAAAGCATTTTTTTGGACAAAAATCAGCTGACTCCTCAATTTTTAACGGATCAGAGCTTTTTTTTAAATACTCATGTAGAATCTTAAACTAACATAGAGGTGCACGTTTTTTGAATTTGTTATATAATAATTTGTTATTCAACTTAAAATTTGCAGTTGGTTACATTTGCGATATTTGCTTAGCCCCATTCATCGATATTTCTTTACAAAGGTGTAGAATTAGTAGAGTTGCTTTTTTTGAAGGAGAATGCAACTTTTAGATAAATATCCTGTATTTTGATAATTGTTATAGGCAAATAATTGATATAACTGTCAACTGTTGCATTTCCGGATTTCGAATGTATTTCTCACATAGATTTTGTAATAAAAATGGGGAAAATGAATTTTTAATTGAGAACAAGCACCAAATAACAACTAGGAGGTAATAGTTTAAACAAATTTATAAATAACTTCACTTATTTGGCATATCTGCGCATCGAAAATTTTTCTTTTCTGTAGAATAATTTAATTTCATCAAAAGAATAGAAATTGTGTAGAACTGACTTTCATCCAACAACATTTATCATTGTTATCAACAAAGCAGACAATCAAAATCGCTTATTTTAGCGTCACCGCAATTGGCTTTATTGATCTAAAAATGTATTCCATGGCAAAATTCTAGCTTCTCTACCAAACGTCAAAATTTTAACCATTTATCCATTAATATTATTAATATATTAATATATTTTTCTACGAGAAGAATTCTGGAATCTTGTCATTTGTTTCTGTTTTGCACCTTAAGAACAAACGAATGAACGTGGAACTGACTGTACTTTGTTTAAAACAATGACAAATTTTGTTTCATAAAGCTCAAATGTGTAATATTCTTGTTATTCAGATGAAAATAAATTATTTCAGAAAAATTGAAAATTTTCAATGCTCAGATATGTCAAATGAGTGAATGTGTTTATAAAAATAGGTTAAACCTCCAACTATAATTGTTATTTGGTGCTTGTTCGTAATTGCAAATTGATTCTTCACATTTTTATAACAAAATCTATGAGAATAACACATTCGAGTTCCGAAGAAGCAACAGTTAACAGTAATATTCATTAATTCATTTTTAACAATTGATCAAATACAGGATGAGGACACTCACGATTTATTATAATTATAAATACTAATAATCTGTAAAAAGGCAAGGTTTTCTTTTATATCTCTGTTACATAGATTTAAAAAATGAAATCACAGATGTTTTTAATTCTTGCTATTGCCTTATCATTAAACAATTTATAAAATGTTTTGATTTTTATAATAAAGATAAATCTTCGTCTCATAGTACTTGCCGAAAGGAGAGGCATGTTTTTGTAATATTTTTCACGAAAAATTTGATAGTTGGTTTGTTCTTATAAATTCTGGAAATTCAAGTTGGATTATTTCCTCGTGGGTAATTTTAAAAACTACAATCTTGCAGTCCATAATTACAATGGTTACCTGTCTATATTTTCTTTACCGTTAATTTCAGGAAAAAAAATGAACATGAATAATAAAATAAGGAAGATAAGGAAAATAAGGAATATAGAAACGAAAAAATTTATTTTTCGTAATAAAGATAATATTTTGAAATATGATATAATAAACCATTACCTCGAAAAATTTATCTAAGAATCATACATAGCTACACTATATTACACAAAATGGATCTTCAAAAATTGCAATCAGCCAATTTTTCAATTTCTTCCTCTTCAGTATGATACATATTCGAATCATGGAGCATTTTACTTTTTTCCTGAATACGATCATTTTTCATTTCTTAAAATATTTCAAAAAATATGGATAAAATGTTTTCTTTATAATTGAGAGAGTTCAAAATCTTCAATAATTTTTAATTGTTGGTAACTGAGACCTTCCTAATGAATTCTCCCATAACCTAAGAAACATTTTCTACATCAATATGATTGTCTGAAACGATATCTTTATCCTTCATCTCAAACTTGAAAATTATTCCTCATATATATTTATCCCGAAGATAAAAGGTATCCCATCTCATTTCGGAAAAAACAAAGTGTCGTGTGTAGTAGTTTATGAGAAACAGTTCTGTCATTTAGAAAAATATTAATCGGGAAAGAAGATAAGAAAAATGTTGGGATCCTGTGGAAAAGCTTCTTTTAGTAAAAGCTTATCATCAATGAAAAGGCTGCTTGAAGCGACTTCAGGGTACCATATACTTCCTGGAGGCACAGCTGACCCTTCCTTTCGTCTCGCGCCGCGCTCGGGTTCGATGCGACTCGAACGGGACTGTGCTCAACCTGTGGCTACCTTATTCTTCGATACCTTCCTCAGCCGGAGGTAATTAAAAAAGATGAGATTTCTTAATTCTAGAATGAGAACTGCAGAAAAATCATATTCGCAATCTCCTTTTTCTAGCAATTATATGGTGGCGTAGAATAGAGTTTACTATACATTTGATTTGAAGATACCTTTAAAATGAGCTAAATTTCTCATTTTCAGCTTGAAAAGTCAATCACCATATCGTTGGAAACGCTAGAAACAGTTATTAAATGTCTGAAGTACTAATTCCAAAATAAGGAAATCTCATCTTTTGTAATTACCTTTCGCTCAGGAAAGTATCGGAGCATAAGGTAGCCACAGGTTGAGCACAGTCTCATACCGAGTCGCATCGAACTTTAGCGCAGCGCAGCACAATCGGAAGGATCAGGCGTGTTGTGAGAAAATAGAAAGGGTCAGTTAGGCCTTCAGGTAGTACGTAGTGCCCTGAGATCACCTGAAGCTGAAAAAATACTAAAACCTCTATTGAAACTTTACTGAAGTATGTTTCTTACATTAGAAAATACGCACTTGAATCCCCAAATTTTGACCTTTTTCCTGTCGGTAAATATTTATTGAATCGCAAAATTCTCCATCATAAATATCAATAGAACATTGTGCGATTGTGTCTAAAAGCATAAAATTTTGCTCAAGTTTAGCTCACAAGGGTACCTTCAGGTCACCTAATTTTTGTTTTGGTCGATACTCTCCTCAGTGATGGAAACCTACTAGAGGTTTTCTGTGAAAAATTAGGAAGGCGCAATTTTCAGCCATTTTCGTGAAAAATGCATTTGAAGAAATTCGTGCGGATGGTCATGTCCCTGATGTAATGTTATGTTGAACGACCGGTGGCTCAGTTGGTAGAGCACTTGGCTAGTAGGCGCAAGGTTGCAGGCTCGATTCTCACTTCCCGCACTTTTTTTAAAATGTAAAACTGTTTATTCATCCATTTCCTAATAACTATTTATGAAATTATCATTTTCAATTATTCTCTAATCGCTTTTTCCAATGAAAATTCTTTTTCCGTTCTTTGTTATCTTTCGTTTGGAATTTTGTGTATTTAATAATTTGTAGTTTTTGTATTTTCAATTTTAAATTAGGAAATAAGTGTTTCAAATGATAATTGCAATGTTAAATACGAAATGAAAATGTTTTATACAAAATACAGAAAATAAGACACAGGAATAATAGTCATATATGTTTCAAACATTTATAAGCTTACATTATCATTTATTCTGAATAGTTATTATACACATGTTTCATCAGGATTACGTAGTATTGCACGAACTAGAGTGATAATCGTCGTAGAAGCAAGGAAAACAAAATGTTTGGCTACATCTGACATGTTGCATTGTGCTTGGTATGCTTCAAAACTTTGTGATGATAGGGGGGTTCTTGTGAATGTGAATGAAGCATGCTTTCCCATCGATTTTTTGAAAATGAAAACCATGCAATTGTAAAACATCTGCGTTCATTAGAAGTGCCAAATGTAGCAAAACATTTTGTTTTCCTTGCTTCTACGACGGGTATCACTCTATTTCATGCGATACTACGTATTCCTGATGATATATTATATGTATAATAACTATTCAGAATTAATGTTATGCAAGCTAATAAATGTTTAAAAGATATATGACTATAACCCCTGTGTTTTATTTTTTGTATTATGTAAAAAACATTTTCATTTCGTATTTAACATTTCAATTTTCGTTTAAAACATTTATTTCCTAATTTTAATTAAAAACACAAAAACTACAAAATATTAAATAATTAATAATTTAAAATAAAATATACAACTTTACAAACGAGAGATAATGAAGAGTCAAAACAGACTTTCCATTGAAAAAAATGATTAAACAATCATTTAAAATTTTAATTTTATAAATAATTATGAGGAAATGAATGGATAAACAGTTTTGCATCGAAAAAAAGTACAGGTAGTGAGAATCGAGCGTGTGACCTTGCGCTTACCAGTCAAACGCTCTACCACCTGAGCCACCGGCCGTTCAACATATTATTACACGAGGGACATGACCCTTCGCAAGAAATTCTTTAAATGCATTTTTCTCGGAAATGGATAAAAATTGCTCCTTCTTGATTTTCTTCGGAAAACCTCTAGTAGGTGTCTATCACTGAGAAGAGTATCGGCCAAAACAAAAATTAGGTAACCTGAAGGTCCCCTTGTTAGATCGCAGAACTTTGATGTTTCTAATGAGTACGTTCAAGATATGGTGCCTGATTTGAGCCTATTAAAAATTTTCTCGTTCCTCCATTCAGAATTCCAAACCTATAACTCTCTTCCTAAAAACAAAATGAATCATTCTCCTCCCGTGGAAAATTTCATCCCGTAAAGTGCAGTCCAAACAAAAAATCATACTGCTCAATTTATATGATTGGTGCGTACAAGTAGGTTAGGGGGAAGAACAATAAACTTTTAACTCAGGTGATTAGCGGCGGTTCGTGTGAAATCGAACCGGATCTGGGCCATCGAGGATAAGTTCTTAGAGAAGTGTAATCCCGCGATCCAGGGCTACCTCTCCCTGTAAAGCCCATTCCATCCAAGTTTAGAGGAATCAAAGCCATAACTCGTGTAACTTTGAACAGAAGCGGGATGAACAGTAACGAAGAAGTTCATTGCTTTGCGAAGAGACCGCATACAACTCTTCCCATCACCACTCCATATTACGTCTCAACCTCCCGCCCTCTTACAGCGACTAAGATTAATAATCTAACCTTACGAATGAATGATTGGCCCTCGAATGTACTCCAGTCGTTATTTCACTTGAATCTTGTATTGATAAATTATCTTAGAACCAAGTTAACAAGTTAATTTTCTTGAGATCGATGTGTACAGGTTCGGAAAGCTTCTCTTACTCAGATGATGTATCTCCATTCTTTTTGTTATTTTTTGTTATTGGTTCTGATAAAACTTGTGTCTTCTTATCAACATTTGTATTACCGGGGTTTGAAAATCTTTTTTACTCTTATTGTTAGTTTATTCATCTAGATCATCTCCTTTTCATTGTTCTATTTAGTGAATTACATTTGTAAAAATCTGCAAACTTGTTAGAATGTCCCGGAATTATTCGTGTGCTGTTGTAGACCCGGATTAAAATGCTTATACCCGCAGGCAATTTTCCATCTGTTCTTTCGTCGTACTTTTCGTCGAACTTAGGATAGCCATAATAAAGTACATGGAAGTTGGGTTTCAGAAAGCTTCCGAAGTACAACAATCACTAAGTTTCTTCAGTTAAAAGAAATTATGAAATGCAATCATTCTATAATTATACAATTCAAATAATTTACCAACAACCAAGTTATTATCTGGAATTTCTGAAAATCAAGAATGAAAACCAAAGAGTAGAAATAATACAGAAGAAGATGAACGAGAATGCAGCTTGAAAAATTCCTCCTCCGTCTTATTTTACTATGATTCCCATTTTCCGTCTTATTGTTTCCCTATATAATTTTGAAAATACGATGCAGTACATTTAGAATATCTACTGGCAAAAGCGCAGCTCTTGAAGTTTGCTTTATATCAAGAGATTTATTATAAAAAATAGGATTGAAAAAAGAACGTGTCGTCATTTATTATAATCTGTAATCGACTTCTTTATTTTCCATTGCGTCATTTTTTGTGCCCTATCTGAAACAGTACATCTTTACATACAAATTTTAGGTCGATTGATCAAATACGTAAGCTTGAATTCTCAATTTTTTTTCTTTTATCCATACGTGAATTTTTTATACTTCCAAATCGTTCGAATGGAGATTTCCTATTGAACACTAATACAGGCCGAAAACTCGTAATCCGTAACAACGCGCAATCCACCGTGTTTGTTGTGTGGAATTCTCATATTCAAGCTAAAACCCAATATATCTCAGTTTCCTGATATGATAATTTTAAAATTCTTTTTGATGACACATCTGTAGGTCATGAAGAAGCAGCATGCAGAATTTCAAATATGCACGTGCATCCACATTAGTGATACTTGATAAGATCTTGCTTTGCTCGTCCCATCAACACTCTTGCGCTCACTGAACGCATGGTTCAGGTTCTATTCTCAAATCAAATTATTCATACTATCGTAACTCTTGTTTTGTTATTTTAGCTCAGTTTCAAAAATTCATAGTTTAATTCTCTTTTTTAAGTATTGGAAGCCTTTCGATGCAATCTTTCCTACTTTCATTACTTTTACAAAATTGAACTTCAACATTGCCCTAATAAATGTTATGACCAAAAAAATTCTTCGTATTTGTCGTAAGCACAATTTTATACCAACGTCCGAACAAACATCACTCTTATGCTCTTTGACCCTAGTATTAGGTGTTCTTGGCAATATCGTAATAGCCACTAGAGAAATCATTACCAAGTCACCTTAAACCATCTCTTGAATTATAATTTTTCATATTTCTTACCGTTAATCATATTATATTTTGATGTTGTCCAGAAGTCTTCAAGAATCAAAATTAAATTTCGTTTCAAAAACTAGAGTATTAAGAGTTGAAATAACTAATCTCATGGGATAGTTCTGATAGGAATATTTCTCAAACCATAAATATATGATAATATTGAGTATTTTTATCTGTCCATTAGGCCACAGCGATTTTTTTAAAATTTTATTTCCAAATTCGAAGGGGTTCTTGGAATTTTAGTTTGGTAAATTGTAATTTTCGTTTTGTGGGAAATTCAGCTTCTTTCTTGAATTTCGCCTTGTTCGCTTGAAAATAAATTTCTACAAGTAGAAATTTCATACTTTTTGGTTAAAAATGCAACTGCTCATTCGAAAATCAATCTGTTTTGGTTCAGCACTCAACTTACTATTTTGATAGAAATTTGTCTTTTGTGACTGAATTCAACTGTTTTTGATTGCGAATAAAAATCATAATAAGCTAAAATATCAGCCATTACATTCTTCGTTAAGGATTCATCGTTTTTCTTTGAAAATTCAACTTTTTGTTGCGAACCATTTTTTTATTTTATCTTGTTTAATGAAAAAATCTTATTATTTTGTTAAAACTCATATAATTTGATGAAAGTTCGCCTTTTTGGTTGGAAATATCATCTTCTAGGTTGAAACTTTACCTGTTCTATTTCCCTTGAAAAGTAGGTTTCTTTCACCTCGAAATTCAACTACCCGGTTGAAAATTCATGTATTTTGTTGGAAATTCATCTTCTTTTTTGAGTAGAAGAAAAATCGTCCTGGCTGAAAATTCAACTATACGGTTGGAGGTCTATATTTTTTTGGTTCAATCCAATTCCTACTTGGTTCAAAGTTCACGTGTAGCGGTTGAAAGTTAGAATATTTAGTTAAAAATTTGATCATTCGATGCGAAACTTCCTCATTTCGTAGAAACCTTATGTTTTTGATTAAAAACGGTTATTTTTGATCATAAGTGCGAAAGGCGGTTGAAAACAAATGCGGCTTCTGTCAAACATTCAACTTTTTTGTTGTAAGATTATCTTCTATATTTAAAATGTAAACTATTGGTTCGTAAATTTGGATGTTAAACAATACTCCCAGATACAAATCTCCCACCAATCTGAAGTTGGCTTTTTGCATAAAACAATTCATTCAAAAATGTAATTGTTGAGATAACGAAAAGAAGAAAAATTGTATCGCAAATAGAAAGGAAGTGCACATGGTGGTTGTTAGGGGTGATAAAAAACAGTTTTGTCATCGCAAGTGCTTTTAGTAAAATATATTTAAATGTGTTATCAGCTTTTTTCAACAGGAAATGTAGTTTACATTTAAATCAGGAAAAATAACTATGAATATGTTATCATCTTTTAGATTAGACGCGCTGTAGTTTTTTCGGTCATAAAAAAATAAAATAAAACATTAAAAAATTAAATTCCTAGACAAAGCACACAACATATGGAAGAAATGAAGCTTCGAAACTTCTCTACCGTTTTGGACAAATTTTGGACGAGTGCGCAGCACGAGACACGTGATGAGAATCTATTCGGTGGAGCCGGAGAAGCTTTGACAATTTTTTCTCCTCAATTGTTTAACGGATTTTTATAAAATGAATGAAAACTTCCGTCATTAGAGAGTAATCCGTTCCTGTTTCTAATATAATCTGACTCCATTATACAAGCAGTAATATCAAATTGTCAGCATTCATGCAAATCATATGCGAGTTGTTTTTTAGGAACTTTCTTGTTATCATCAAATTTTGATCAATTCTACGATGTGTACTACTCATTCGTTAAAAAATTTAATCATCAAAAAGTTTTGAAAAGTATAACACCTTGTTTCGAGAATCCTGCTGATCTTATGCAGGATTTTTTATGTAAATGAGTGAAAGTCAGTGTAAAATTGTCAAAATCTCTCCTTTATGACGTTAACGTGTTGAATATGATTTAAAGCGACAGGACGAACGTAACTCAATGTTTCAGTCTGTTATACTTGAGCCAATCTACTTCGCCACGCGTCGTTAATGTCGCAAAAGGATATGGCTGGGTGCTTGCATTCGCAAGAATTACAGTCCTCACGTTATGAAGGTGTCGGTCGCGAAAGACAATTTGTGAAAATTCGCAAAATGAAGAGCGACGTCGGCATTCATAGTATTGCGCGAAACGCTAATGTCCGGTGGATTATTACTCGACAATAAATTACAAGGAGGCTGCAACTCGCGTGTGTTTCGAACGAGCGAAAATGTCGCAGGCTGTGTTAATCCACCACCACATAATTCAATTTCGCACGCAGCCCGCTTTTCCCTATACAAGCCACTGCTTTCCGAAACACCCGTCAGGTACATTTTAGTCGTCGAGATGTGCGCGCTTTATGTTCAAAAATTTCCGTGCAGATCTTGACAACCAATATTTCCACCATTTTGTCAGAACAACACAAAAGAATTATGTGCGATGAGTTTTTGCACACGTTTTTGAATATCAATATTTTTGAGATCAAAGGCTTTAGAACAAGCAGTACTGTTTCTGGATGACTCAAATACTTGACACGTACAATGAGGATTGAATGATCTACTTGGTGTATTATTATTATGACTTTGCGAAGCTCTCCACCTCGAGTGATTATTGAATGATGCACTTAGTGTATTAATAAAATGACTCTGCAAAACTCTCCAGCTCGAGTGATTGCTAGAGAGATTGATCAGCGAAACGTGTCAGAACAGTGTTGTGCATAGAATGTGTCGTTTAAATGAACAACACGAAACTTCTGGATTGATCTGAAAACGATCTCTTTTTCCTTCTTTTCACATGCTTCACTCAAACTTTCCATATAAATCCCTTGATCCCTGGTAGCTTTACGAGCCTAGAACCGAACAGTAAGCGCTACTATACTTGGCTGTTAATTAAACGTAACTATTTGGCTTAATGGTATAATGATAATAATAGCATGACGTATCTTATGACTAAATGACTTTTATACTAATTGACACTGTGTGTCAGACTAAATGTGATGTATACTACTTAAGACACACTCTGGCTCACTCAAAATACTCTTACTACTGGAAATTCGTTATGCTTGGTATGGAATACAATTTTATATTCGAAAACAGTTAAAGCTTACTCAAAAACACTACCCTGATAAAGTACAATTCAAACATAAAAATGTTGGCAAACAATTGATCATAAATTTGATGCATTTTCAGTTGATTAAAAGCGATTTTATTATATTTTAATAGTGTAATGTTTTGAATGCAATATGTTTAAAATTTTACATCTTGAAATGATTGTTCAAACAACTCACAATTGGAAAAACTTTAATCTAAACATTTTCCGATTACAATTTTCGGAATCATATATTTTTTAGAGTTAAAAATTATCAAATAATCTAACTTCGGAAGGAGGAAAGCTTAATTTGAAGCCTAACAGAATCAACGATTGCTCATTGCAACACATTGGAAAATATGACAATTTTTAAATTTGAACGATGAAAATTCAACAATTCTTACTCTGATTCCTACAGTTTAGAATTTCAATTATTTATGATTGCCTTTGGAGTATTTTATTAGACAATTTGAAAATAAGGCTTCCGGAACCCCAAAACATTCATGCTTCGTATTCAAGAATTTGACCGTTTTTGATTAACAGAAATTAGAATTCGACAGATATGGAATGATTTATAAAAAATTCAACATTTCTCGATAAAAATTTTGAGAGATAAAATTAAAAAAACAAGATTCCTTCAGGATAGAAGAAATAAAATTCAATCTTTCAATTTGTAGAAGGCTCCAATTCGTCACTGAAAATGAGAATACTTTGGAATGAAAAAAGCAAAAGTCAACACTTCAATAACTATCAGTTACTAGTAATTCGGAACAGGAAATTTATATATTAAGGACATTCTTTATCGAGCAATTCAGAAGAATCATTAAAAACCTCAGTTAACAAGGATTATTCGTCTCCGCTGATTGCGATACATCATTTCCAAAGTAATTTTTAACGCTTAACCTAAATGTTCTTCTTACTTATTGACATCAGGTTTGCTTGAGTTGTTACTCGCAACTGAATTTTGTGGGCAAAATCAAGTCACATGTGGCAAGTCTCACCATCTGCGGAGAGTCTCTTTTGTATCGAGTCTCACCTACGGCGAGGCTCCCTTGCGGCATGTCTCACCTGCGGCATGTCTGCGGAATGTATCTCCTGTGGAAAGTCTCTCTCTTAGCATGTCTTCTTTGTGGAATCTATCCAAAGTGGATGGACAATTTTGTTACAAGGCTCCCAAATCGAATTGTCTACCTTCGGCATCTCTCCCTCTCTAAAGGGGCGAAAGAAATCTCTCTCCCTCAAGAGAAATCCAAAGTGGTAAAATACTGTTCATGGAAATAATATAGGATGAAAATACATTATCTCTTTCCCAAATCTTGTAAGGGGTGGAAAGGAACTTCTGTGATTGGTTATGGAAATAATGTAGGTTACATACCTTCCTATCCTGCCGAGTCTCATGGTAGCGGGAAGGCGACTCTATGAGTAGTCTTGGGAATAATGTAGGTCACATTGTTGCAAATATTAAATAGGATTAGGGGACTTACAGTACTTTTGCCTCTTTGGATAGGGAGGGATGCTGCAAGAAGACAATGTGGATCGGTAGGCTTGCCATAATATTGGCAACACCGCAAGAAAGACTTGCCGCAGAAGGGACATGCCACAAGGAAGACTTTTTGCAGGTGAGACTTACTGAAGAACAGACTTTCCTCAGAAGAGACAATGCAAAAAGAAGACATGTTGCAGATGAGACTTGCCTCAGGAAAGATATGTCGCAGATGAGACTTGACACAGGTTGAACTTGATGCTGGTGAGACTTTCCGCAGATGAGACTTGACACATGTGACTCGATAAGAACACAATTTTCTTTATAAGAAAATGTTCATAACTTTTATGGCATACTTCAGATTATTTTGATGTGTTCCTTAATTCAGATTGGAAATATCATTTTTCGAACTAGAATGAAAAAATACTAGTTAAAATAAGCCAGGAGGAAATCGAAGCAGGAGATGATATGAAAATGCGGAAGGATTTTGATGGCAATACAAAATCATTCTAAACAGTGGTGGAAACTTGTCTATGTGGCTGAATCAATTTATGAATATATGTGCTGTGAATTCCGTTAGTTAAAAATAATTGTAGGAAGATGATGTTTGTCCCAATTCGCGAGGAAGAGGGTAATGAATTTTCACTGTAATAATTAAAAAGCGATTATCCTGTTCAGTATTGTGAATAGAATATTCACCAAAATACTTATGTATCAGATCATAAAAATAAGTTAGGAATGGATCTGGGAAGATGACGGTGGAATGATGTGAGGGAGATCATTCATGGATTGGATATTCAGTTTCTGACGAACCACATAGAAAAATGTGGGGGTAGGAAAAGGAATTTTTTTGTGCTTCTTTTGATCTAGAAAAAGCTTATTACAGGGTGAATAGAGCTAAGCTTTGGGAAGTCTATAGAGAGCATGAGGTAAACAGTTGGCTCCTGGAATCAGTAGCAGAAATATATCATTGTAGTTGAGCAAGTGTAAGAGTGAATGCATAACTCACTAATTAGTTTGATATTGAGCAAGGCGTGATGTCCTCATGGATGTTCAGCGTATACAAAAAGAAATGTCTCTCTTTCGACGAAAAGGTGCCGATCTGGGAATAGTAAGAGTGTGTGGACTTGCGTTTAGAGACGATGAGATCTTTCAAGAGATGTGATAAGGAAACAGAATACAACACTGTTCCTAATTATGAGAGTATGGAACAAGTTGATAATTTCGTGTATCTTAGAAGTTCATTTGCTGCTTATTGTAAAAGCTTGACTCAACTCGAAATATAACAAATAGGCCTCAACTTATAGCTTAAAGAGATACGCATAATCATGTGCTTGTACCAACCGTGATGTATGGTAGCGAGAACTAGACGTACCAAGAAAAGGATAGAGGTAATGTTAACGTTATTGGCATGCGATTCCTGCGGAACATGTGTGGTGAAACGATTATGGTCGGAGTGAGTAATGCGTGGGTTTTCAAAGAATCTGGAGTAGGAGAAACATTGTTTAACAAGAAAAAAATTGCTGATATGGTTTGGTTATGTTGAGAGATAAAAAGAAGGATGATGAACGAAATATTTTTATCCGGGTAAGGTAAATGGAATCATGTAAAGAGAGATAGACCGAGAGAGAAGTGGTTGAAATGTGGGAATGAAGATGTGAAGACAAAAGGAATACAAAGTCATAGAAACGCAAGAACTTGTATGATGATGTGTGAAGATGTGAAGGGAACAAAAGATGTATGCAAGGATAAGGATTTGTGGACGATAATCGTTCGTGAGAATAAGGAGAAAGTCTGACATGAAAGATTTTGAATACTGATGGACCCGCGTGAAGAGGTTTTCTAAGTGGATTATTGTAATGGTACCGCGGAACTCTTCACCTGAGGTGAAAGACGGTCTTGAATGGAGAAAAAAGTTGTGCCTATCGTCAGAAAAGACATGATTCCATTCGATGGAATCTTCATGTGGAGACAGAAGTTATTGATAAATATGATTCATGATGCAAAATTACGAAATAAGAAGTAAAAATTCATTTGAAAGTTCTTCCCCAATAACGAAGTTTCGACAAGAATATTCGTTTTCCAAGTTGCTCCGCAATTTACCTCTCGCATTGTGGAGACGTTCGCCTTTTTCATGTTCCGCGAATATCGTGCAAAGTGTAGGTTGGTAGCAAGGTATATAATTAAAATATATGGACAAGGGGAGCTTGTGCAGTCTTTCAAACTCGCGTCCGGTTGTACGGAAGCGGCAGCGTTTACCTTCGTAGCGGAGGAGACAGGGACTTCGTAGGTGGTATGAAAAGGGGTGAGTTCCAAGATAGATGGCTCAAAGTTTCGAACACGTGTAGGTGAATACACGTATATCCTTCCACATGTTATTTCGTCTGCAATCCCATTTCCTCTTGATCGAAGATTTTGATAAAGCAAACCCGTTCTTCAATTCGTTACTCACTCGCTCATCCCTTTTTACTCCTTCTTACTCCTCCTACATTCTTCAGCGTCCTTCTCTTCCCAGCAAGCGAAACATAGGTTTTCGAATCTTTAAGTGATCATTTAACTCTACCCTTACAAGTTGATAAACTTCCGAACGATTGAAAGTTTCAAAGAAAAAAGGTTAAATTGGTTTATGATTGATCTAACGAAATCGAATCATGAAATTTATTTCTTCACAGGATGTTACCACCTATAAATTGTCGTTGATTGAACTTAAGCGGTCAGAGACCGTTTAAAACCAAATTCAATTAATGAATGCAACAGAGTTAACGTATGAACTCCTGCTCTCGTATATTGGAAAAATTTTGCAGTCCGTCTGGGACGAAATATCAAATTATCCGATAGTAGATGACAGGAGGTGTTGCTCAGTGGTCGGTATGAACGGAGCGATAAAACAGTAAAATGTTTTTCCATGTCCACAGGCAGTGTGGTTTCCGCGTCCGAGTTATTCTCTCCAGGATGATACTGTTTCGTGGGGAAGTAAACCGTCACGAAGTTCTACCTCGACAAAATAAATGGTACTCCCGCTTCTCTCCCATTTGTTTTCCCTTCTCTTCGAGCAAGAATGCCAGCATTCACGAGCCGTCCCTTCTATCTGCCTTGACCCAGACGTTCCAAACATTTTTGAGGAAGATGTGTAACCTTAACGTTCATTAAACAAAATGAGAAAAATGAGAGTTGAATTTGAGTAGTATGTTAAGGAAATACTCACAATCTTGAGGTAATGATACAAAAAACGTCTTTTCTGACCAATATCAACCCCTTCTACTGTTTTATTGCAATCCAAAGAAGTTTAAGGAATTTGAGTTATAAGCATCGATTTTTACCGTATTATTATACCTAATATTGACAACGAGAAAGTGTTAGAATAGAATCGACTCATGATACTCATATTATCTGAAAAAAAGAACAATAAATTTGTGAAGTAAGAACTAGATATGTAACACGAGAATACAACGAATGAAGTATGATGATGATGATGATATATGTACATATGTATGTACGATGTATGTATGTAGTATGATGAGAATACGTTGTATTCTCATCATACAATGTGAGAATTTCATCAATTTTATGTGCCATGAAGATATTGTCATTTTTATTTCAAGACAGTGAGTAACTGAATAATGTTCTAGAATCCCGGTGAAGTATGCAGCTCGTTATTTCCAATATTGCCGAAAAAATGTGTCTCCGGCCGAAATTGTCCTATGCTTAACTTATCATCCAATAAAAAAATTATGGGGAATTCAAGAAAAATGAAAAGAAACACAGAAAATTTTGATTTTTTTTAAATTGAGAATTCCGTTAATGTGCGATGAAGATACTAAGATTTTTTTAGAAATTCTACACAAAAATTTAGTTTATGACCAACATTATCCTCGAATACTAATGTCATGCAATATTGGAGATCATTAGGAATTCGTGTTTGAAGATTTGTTTTTTACCAGATTTTATTGTGACATATCCGAAATCATATGATTGATGCATATCAAATCTTGTACAACTGCTACAATTTCATGTAAAGGATTATTTGAGAATTGAAGTCAAAAGAATTCCTGCCTAATAATTTTTAACTTGTAATACAACCAAAAAACTCAGAATCTTCGATTTTTTCTTTAAATAACGTTTCCTATTTCTAACACATCAATCAGCTATGCGCTTAGAGTATCGTGATATTTGAAAAATCATATTAATATTTATGTTCGTATTCATAATTATCCATTGTGGCTGTTGCCCTGATACAGCTTTTCGGTTCTTTATGTGCGGAATTATAACTACAAATTTTTTTCACTTCGGTTTTTTTCCAGGCGAGAAAATTACACCTTGTTAATATTTATATACTATAGAATATGACACATGATTTGATTTTTTCCTAACATAATTTTTGAAACTAATTTATGGTTATTTCTGAAATGAAGGATAGCAATGTCTGGGCAATTTTCTGTATCAAGATCCTAGTAAGTAAAATGAGATCTAGAATGACATACTTCAAGAGTTCCAACCAGTAGTTGTTATTTACAATCATTATTCTCTTATAGGATGTCATTCTACACTTGAGTTATCCACAAAAATTCATTATTTTCTCAGACGCACAACATAATAATATCGATATGGATCGGGTATATCATGAAAGGATTTTTGCACCGAAACTTCGGTGCACGTAGATGCAGCCTTCAGATTCGATTATTTACATGCGAAACATTACTGCTCAAAACTTCAATTTTTCAATTTCATAAAACTTGAAATTATTCAATGTCAAATGCTATGCAATCTTTCAATATGAGAAGCCGTTATTATTAACTGATTTATTTTTTATTTTTGTCGTTGAATGTTGTCTAATCTTGAAGGCTATCTATTCGAAATTGATGATGCGATGTCAAACTATAGAATCATATTTATTACTCAGAAATTAAATAAAAACAATTTCTCCTAAGAATATATTTCATGCTCCAAAATGAAAACAATTTATTCGATCCAAGCAATATGTATGTCGTATCTTCTGCTTCGATGAAATTCTTCTACATTTTCATTCTGAATGAGAAGGTATTGGTTTCATGCGAAAAATGACTTTCGCGGATTCGATAAAATCTCCACGTTATGAGACCCCGTGAGTCATAAAAAAACGGGTTTCACGAAGGTGTATGTCCATCTGTCTGTCTGTAATCTGAAGACTCGATAACTTTGGAAGAATTATCATATTGGATTGTGCTTTGACACACTCTTTGAGGTCAGGAAAGAAAGGATGAGCTCGTTAACCACCCATTTTTTACGAATGGTTCTGGTTTTATCCATCGAAATAGCTTTTTGAAAAATAATGTACATTTCCGGTCGAAATATGCAAGCCGCAAAAGAATGTAAACAACCAAAATTATCCACCTTGAAAAGATCTACAAATTTTATTGAAACCACTTTTTTCATAAGATACATATTCTTTGTTTAAATCGGGAAAAATGTTACAAAAAATGATAAATTCCATTTTTAAGCAAAACTATGCAAGATACGAAAAAAATGAAGTGGACAAAAATTGTTCACCTAAAAAAAATCTACCAATTTCCTGTTATATATTTTACGACAAGACGAATAGTTTTCGTTTCAATCACGATTACGCACTCACAAAAATAAGAGAATACCATTTCTCAGCCATACAATAAGAGATAAGAAGAAACATGAAATAAAAAAATTGTTCGTCTTAAAAAGATCCACAAGTTTCATATGAATAATTTTAATAAGATGTGTATTGTTTGTTTTAATCGCGACAACGCTTTTTGAACAATGAAAAATCCAATTTGCTAGACAAACTATGCGAGATGTAAATATCTGTGGCAAGTACTGTAATGAGAATGTGTTCCTTAAGGGGGTGTTCCTCCGAACAGGCCGGTTTTCAGAGCGTTTTTTGGAATTTTATTGTAAGAAAAGTATTCAATATTTTTTGATGCGTTTTTTCAAAAGTTTTATTGGTTCTTAGACTACAAAATGCAGTAAACATGACTTCGAAAAATTTTTTGTTCTGGCCGCAGCATCGCTTTCCATGAAGGCCTTCCATGAGGAGGTGGGCTATTGGTTCTCACCATTTTCCAAAAATGGCTGAGTTGAAACAAAAAAGGAAAATCTTTTCTCAATCTGTAAGGATCTCGCTATGTGTGTAGCAGAGCCTCTTCTTCTTTTTTTTTTGTCAAAATGATGGGCTATTGAAGAAACAGTCGGGTTTTTGACCCTGTTTCTTCATTTAAAAAATTTGTAACAAATCTATTTTTCAAAAAATGGAAAAAAAGCTGTCCTACAAAGATGAGGAATACGTTTCTGCGCATTTAAAAAAAAATGAAAATCCGTCCACTGACGCCTGAGAAATCGTGCGAACCAGTTTTGAAAAAGTAGTTTTGAGAAAAACGCATTTGAAGTTGTAGATGAGAAAGAGCGACGAATTGAGTTACTTTCTTGACGTATTTGATAACGTATTTTTAAAATTAGTTGTACATCTTTGAATCGTAGCATATTGATTTTCTAAAGGTCGCTCTACAAGATTCCGTGGTGAAAATAATTGTTTATTAACTTGTAGATTGAATATGGCAGCTTTTATGATAAAAGACGTAAAACGATTATACCAAAGTGTCAAAGAACTTGCCCAAAACTCTTTTTTTTCCACGAATAAAGCAAAATCCTTTTCGCATGACATTTTCAGATGTATTACCTATGAGAAAATGAAAAAAAAATCGATTTTTTGGAATCGATTCGGAGGAACACCCCCTTAAGGCAAGTAGAGCCCTAAGTGAAATTAATTTTTATAAACATTTTCGCCAAAAATATAAAAAAATCAATACTCTTCATAGAAGTAGAGGTTTCCAAAAATTTTGCAATATTTGCAACACTGTGTATGAATTACACTGTAGACTGAATCAAGCAAGTAACTAGGCAAACGCGTAGCGCGAGGGAAATACATGATCGAGTTCAAAGCGCGAGATCCGAATGACGCGCGCCATAGGCGCGCCATGAAATTTTTTTGGAACGGATTTTTTCATTTTGAGAAAAACATAAGTGTCGCCAAACGAAGGTTAATAATTAACCTCTCATCTCTGCATCAAGTGACGATGATGTTGGCTAAACACAAGTTTCACGTTTATCCTACGATTTTTTGCAGTTCAATTAAGTCTAGTTGTCCATATGCCTACATAGCAAAAAAGTATTTTCTAGTTTCAGAAATGAATTTTTTATTCACTGTATTGAATTTTCAGGAAAAAAAACTTAGAATCAAATAGTTGCACTAAGAACCAAGTAGCTAAATTTTGAAGTCGAATATACGAGATTTTGCAAAGAAAGTAGAATCTTCAACGAAAAAGTAATTTATTAACTAATTAGGATGACCAAGCTTCCATAAAACATAAATTTCCCATCAGAAAGTCGGATTCTCTACGAAAAATTTGAAATTTTTGAACAGATATTATAGTTCCGATGAAATACTTGACTTCCACCAAAGTGGATGGACTTTTATTGAAAAATCAAATATTTAGCTTACAAAAGAAAAATACTCATTAAAAAAAATCATTTGAATTTCCAGTTCAAAAAATCAATTTTTAATGAAAAAGGAAACGAATCCGAACCAGTTGAATTCTATAAAGAAATATGAATTTCAAATGGAATATGTACGTTAAATTTCCAATCAATCCGATTAATTTTTCCAAATAAAATATCATTGCGTTCTACCAAAAAGATTAAATTTCAGGAAAAATTCATTGATTTCAAACTGGGTCGTTGAAAACCAGAGCCAGAAATATAAACTATCTACTAAATAGTTTAATTTTCAACACGAAAATATAATTTCCTAACAAAAATGTTCATTAACTACCAAATAGTTTAATATTCGGGATATAGTTCAATTTTTTGCTCCAGGAGTGAAACTTTCAACGATAGGAAAAAGCATCAATTCTAAACATTATTGTTGATTTTTTGAAGATGAAAAAATAAGTGATCTACAAAATAGTTAAATTTTCAACACGAGAATATCATTTTTCAACAAGCAAGTTAATTTTATACCGGGTAGTCTGATATTCAAACAAGCAGATAAGTTTTAGAACCAAAACTTGAATTCCCAATTGAACTGTGGAATTATGGACATAGAAGAATCAAATCACGTACAAAAACGTTAAACTTTTAACTTTTGTACATATATGAATTTTCAACGTAGAAGGAAGGTTTCTTCCAAGTGCTTCGGTATTTAAATGAATGCATAGTTTATTTTGTAACCAAAGGGATTGATTTTGATTCAATAGAATAATTTATATAAAATTTTCGAATCCTACCCAGTGGGCACCAAGACGTCCTAAAGACGTCTTTAGGACGTACCTCTATGTCTCGAGACTTGGCGTCTTTAGGACATCCTTAGGCTCTTATCATGTCTTTGAAAGGGCCTGAGGACATCCTCAAGACGTCCGCCAAAAGACGTCTAGAGGACAACCTTAGGACATGTGTGCCCACTGGGTAAATTTAAGAAAACCAATTATAAAGTTTAAACCAGGTATGAAGTTTCAACTTAAATGATCAATCTCCAAGAAGAAATTATTTTCAACGAAAGAGTTCAATATTCATTCGAACAGTTGAATGTTGAGCGAAGTACATGAATTTTCAACCAGAAGTGGAATTATTACATTTTTTATCGGAGAAATTTATTTCATAATATAATTTAACAAGTTTCTAACGCAGTAGTACAACTTTCAACCACGCAGTTAAAGTTTTGACCAAAAGACATGATTATCCAAGAAAATAGTTGCATTTTTCAAGAAATAATTGAATTTCGATTCGAAGGGTTCGAATGTAAACGGAAAAATGGAGAAAAGGAAAGTCCTTGAGAATTGGGGGGAAAGGGATATTTTTGAAAAAAGTGAAAGGGGGAAGAATATGAAGTCTAAAATGTGAAAGAGATTCTAGAATCCATCAAGTTATTATTACACTACACCATTTCAGGGACGTCTTCCGCAAGATTCGCAATTGTTTTTGACATTCATCATCAATAAAATTATTAAACGTCATATGAACTTGTAACGAAACATCGAAGCCCTTTTTCGTCCCGAGCATAAAAATATAACGCACACAAAATCATCAGCAGACACTGTCGATTGGCTTGAAGAAACTGCTGAAAGAAATTCATATTTTATTCTCCTAATAATATATTCTCCCCACTGAAAAAAAATTTCGCTTTGTGATCTATTCGGAAGTGATAAAAATTCACAACTCCAGAATTTTTCTGAATTTACCAAATAATTGTAGTATAACAGTAACTGCTTCTCTCCTCTGTCATGAAAACAATCAATTAAATCACATTTTACGTTGTTGAAATGAGGTAATGTCTAAGTAGCAAAACAGCGTTTCTAACCTCTTGTTACACATAATTAAATTTCGTTTCATAGTCACTTGACATTCTCTTTGAGTGCGGGAACATCTTTTTGAATGATAATTAACCTCTCCAGTCGATTATTTCCCAAAACGTTAAGTTCTCTCTGGGTTCCAAGAGCTGAAACTTCGTTAGGTGATGTAAATTACAAATTTACCAGAGTGTGCTACTCGTATAATTAGTTCATCCCAGGAAGACTCAAGACACGTCTTTAGATTCCTCCACTTCCGCCTGTCGAAGTCTCTGGTTAATAAGCTTTAGGTTCTGAACGTTTAAATGAACGAAAGTACTTTCTGATGTTTTTAGGGACTAGAAATAATAGTGTTTAAATGTTTATTTATTCCCCGATCAAAAAGTAGAACACAAAAGGAACTTTGGATGAATTAATTAAAATTGTAGTTGAAACAATATTTGTAGGTAAAATAGAATTGCGAAAAAATGTTTCGTTCATTTGAAGGTTCAGAACTTTCAGGAAATTCTGGTTAGGCGTTCCTGGTTTTGACTCCCTTAATACCATCTCCATTCCTCGGCACATGTATGATTCCTCATTTCCTGTAAAAGCGGATATATTTCCTCGGGGTACAGTAGTTATACAAACAATATTATTATTCTAATTTATCGAGTCCATTTACAGATGATAACCTTTATCATTCCCAGCGAAACAAAAATCTTGGAAAAATAGAATTATACAAACTCAACACGACTATGCACGTGCATGAAGAGAATGTGAAATTTCAAAAGAACATTTTGACGTCGGTGAAACAGGGTACAGAAGTCAATTTTTGCCACGAAAAAAAAAATGAAAAATATGACCTTTCAACATTTCCGTTATTATCTCAGAAATATTTTCTAATTTTCTACCAGTGAAGTTGATAATTTATTTTCTCTAAACATTTGAAGGTTAATGCAGTAAGCTTCCTATGGCGGGTAATTGAGTCTGGATACTTTGAAGTGTGGGCAGTCGACTAGGAAGGAAAAATCATATTTTGTCCTACCGCAGTAAAGACATAGCTCACTTTTCGACAGATTACAAGCGGCTTGAATAATTGTTGTGCATCTAAATTATTAATTAACGAACCAAGATTGGGCAAAAATGCTTTCAAAGCTAAGGTTCATCCTCTTGATGAAATAAGATTAACTGGGCGCGCCCCAAAAGATCTCGCACAACTTGAAAGTTTACGAGTTATCTAAGAATTAATTATTTATTTCCTGTCAGCGTCTTTAAGGTGCTTCGTCAAGGATGGGCTTTCGCCGAAGCCATAATTCTCTTACACTGATGAATTGTTTGTTGTAATATTGTCCCACTTCATCTTTAGACCCTAATGGAGGCTCGTATAGACTTTATTTTCCCGAATATTTCGTTTTTGTTTAAATTTAAAATCAAGTGCTTCTTGCGCCTGAAAATCGGCACCGCCTTGCATAGTGAATAGCGGTCATTGGCGTGCACCGCCATGCCGGCCTCGAGTATCCTCTACCAACGCGACGGGTAACGTCTATGTTGACCCTGAACCGTTGGCAATGAAAATTTCGTAACTGTGCGTATAACCATGAATCGTATTGTTGGAAGTTTTAAAATATATTTTCGGCGCTAGCACTGCGATGGGAAGAATGAATGCGCGTCAGCGCTCCCAGGCCTGGGGATTTGTCTCCAGATCTGAATAGACTTTCAAATGTCTGGAATTTATCCATTTCTGGGAATCTTCAAGAAATTTTTCTCAAAATCAAGAGACTTTTTGCTTGACTGATTCTTTTATTTCTATTCGGGAAGGAAATTACTGTTCTTCGTTTCTAATTTATTGAATGAAACCTGAGAATGGGGTGATTTTCCACGAGAATATGTTTATACGTATTTCTGAATAAAATTGATGTACCACAATTGAAATCTGTAAGAAACCCTTCAAATAGAAATTCAAGATATATTTCATTTACAATGAAACATTTCAAAGTTCAACCAAAAAAGGAAAATAATTCATTACCAAAAGAGATGATATTCAACAAAAGAGCTGAGTTTTCGAGAGAACTTTGGATTTTTATTCCATTTTGTATTAAATAGTTATAGTTTTCACGAAAAACATTAAAGTCGAT
>WSXT02053579.1:0-12245 GCA_011762715.2 Neuroterus valhalla
CATACATACATACATACATACATACATACATACATACATACAAATTCGTAAAAACTATTTTTCTGGGTTCAGAGGGTCCCAAAACGTGGACATTTGACAAAAACGGGGGGGGGGGGGAGTCAAATTTCACACAAATCTAATACCTCCATATCATTTGTAAGCTAGAAATAATTTATTAAGTTCAATTCCAAATGTCATGTTCCGTCTAAAAAAACTATTTCTTGTTCGATTACTGAAGTTAAGTAGCGTTGGGCTTGGCTAGCACTTGGATGGGTGAATCTTGAAATACTGCGTGCTGTTGGCACGTTGTCAAGATTTATGCTCACTCCGTACGGGAATATGGCTGAATGGTACCCGAAAAGAATTAGAGATGACATAATTTTGTCGATTTTTCAGAATCCTGGATGTCACAACGTATTGAAAATAATCACCAAGTATATGTTTCTCAAATAATAAAAACTATCTAATGGAAATTAAACTACAGAGAATTTTTAATTCCCAAAACGCTCGAAGGAGATTGTCGAATTCCTAGAAGAATATAAATTCCATATCACCCTCAAAAAAACTCGACCATGAACATCCTTAAGAATTCAGAATTATATATTTTTAAAAATTAAGAAAAAAACTATTGATACTAGCATTGTTAATCGCGCGTGTAACTTTTTGCTTCGAAGGGAGAATTAACTATTATTATGAAACAGAGAATTCGGATAACTTCTTTCACAATTTCCATAATTTTATGAAATATTCTCTTAAAATATAGTTTCCCGCAGAGAATTTTTCGGAATCTCACATTTTGATTTGAATTCCTTCACTCCCATCATCTATTATTGTGATGTAGCTGCACAGCAGGCGAACTTTTTTAAATCCCTCCGAATTCAAAATTGTCTGAAATTCTTTCTTCTACATTCCTGAACTGAATATTCTTTCAATTTTCTATTTACCATTTCAATGATCTGGAAATATTATGTTTCACAAGTTTTTTGATTAGCGTCTCGAAATCGATTTTTTGAAAAAAAGTAATCTCTGGAAAATGTCCAAAAGTCAAAAGACATTTTTTTTTATTTCAGACACTCAAAGTACTTGAAAGTTTCCTTCTCCTGAAATTTTGAACAATCGACCTTTTCCAGAAATTTTCTCCTAAAATTTTTAGGGGAAAAAAATTATCTGGAATTTTCCTAGGTAAATATCACGATCCAAATAAATAAATAAAAAATTGTTTGCTTACAACGATGTTTTGCAGTGTCGAGAATGCGTTAGTTTAGGACTATTTTATTTGCTCTCGATTCTTATTTTGGAGAACGCTTTGAGAAAAAATCATTACACATGGCTAATAGGCTAACGAACTTCTCATAATTAAAAATAAAATTGCTTCAGAAGTGTGAACCGTGCAAAAAAATTCACGAAACTCAACTCATAGTTGATAAAGTTTCACTTATTATAGTTTGAACGGAACAGGGCTAGTCCAAGTAATTTGACGCCCCGGGCAAGCAACAAATGGGCGTTCCTCTTTGATGAGTCCAAAAATTTTCGTGATGTATTTGCTTTCTGGAAAATCCCGCCCAGGTTGGGGCTTTCTCGCCCTGAGCATAAGTCGGGTTTTCCCATGCCTGGGATAGGCATTGAAGCTGAGTTGTTGTAAACTGCAGTAAAGCAAGCATTATTTATCAATTTATCTCTTCTATATCATATCTTCAAAGATGCCACTGACGTCAATAAGGCCTCACTTCGTCATGCAACATTTCGTTCCACGATGCGGTTTTATCTCTAACGTTTCATTCGAGACAACAATCGCATAATATAAGATTAGTTTTTAATAACTTTTCTTCCTATCTCTCAGATACCCTATCATGTATTGCCGGACAATCATTAGTAAATATTGCATCCTCTTTGGATTTGAACAGAGAGAGAGATGGAAAAACTGCAGGAATAAAGAATTTATAACCATGTAGAGTTTCACAACTGAATTTCTTCGTTCAGATTATGCTACATGTAAGCAGAAGAATCGATAGGGACGAGTTTTCAGAATCAGAAAGGAACAAAGTGTAAATGAAAACGCCGAGGAGGACAAGTTCAAAAGTTGTTGTCAAAATATAAGAAAAACATAAATTTGATTGTTATCTCATTCATCGATTGGAAGAAAACAGCTATCCCCTCACTCTATGCATGCATGCACGCCACTAAAAGAAATATTGAAGCAGGAAGTGTAAAGTCATTCACAATTGGAGAATAATATTTCAAATAAGTTAAATTATTCAATTTTGTCAGTTTTAAGTGTTAAGTGTCAATGTTATATAGAATATACAATGTATTGTGATAGAGTAATTGAATGAAACTTTCACCACTTTATTAGATCGCATTACAAACATTCTATGAACATATAATCACCTGCATCAATCAGCAAACGATAAGTATTTAATGTGTGATTTATACTCCACTCTTCATACATATACTACATCAGAACGGGAGAGAGAAACGAAGAAAGGAAGAGAAAGAGAGAGGAGGGAATCTGTGTTGATGCCATGCTATAGACATTTACAGTCGCATTGAACGTGGCGCGGACGGTGTGTTCCCGTTTTTCGCAGTTAGCTGGTCTCGCTCAGAGTATATACCTTCTCAACAGAAGCAAAGCTTCAAAAATCCTTGAAAACAACTTGAGAGTTCAAAAGAGCGACATTTGTTATGAAGATTCATACGCACAAACTTTAAGAGCGAGGGGTTTTTCACTTAAGAGTAGTAGAAACGAATTCTTCTATCAGGGCACGACCCCCGCTACTCCGCGCTAATCCTAGGACTCCCGCTACTTCCTACGATAGCCTAAAAGTTTCGACAAACGCAATTTTAGGTCGCGTGATCGCGTTAGAACCTTACTACTCCTACTACTCCCAACTATTCCCCGACTCCGTCGAATCCTCGTATGAGCAAGTCGTATCTACGATTCTTTCTATTTGTAACAATGTCTCGCAAATTCTCAGGACCTATTCCAATGAAAGTCCTATCATTATTATCATGTATTCTGCATATTACATTGTTTTTTATGCCTTTTAATTAATGGGAATTATTACTTATTAATATACCATTAGGCCAAATCCCTCTCGGGGTTCGCATAACTCGTGTACGCTTTATCATCGTAAAAGAATTATTATTGGTTAAGTTGCACACTAAGGGGGTCACCAGTCTCCTGCAGGAATCTGTTAGAAATTCTAACAAACTGCTCCAATAAGAGCTAGTCGAATTTGGTACAAATAAATTTAGTTCTATTAAAGAAAAATCTGAAATTAAGAGAAAAGCTCCCAAGTGTATAGATAAGAAATGACGAATTCTCAATAAAACGAGCAATTTCTAAATTTAAATTTCAAGGCAAGTTTTAAAAGTAAATATAAGGTAGTCATCCTCTGTCGACTGAAGATTTTCCTATATCAAAAATTTTCACTTTAACAAAAAAGAATATTGGAAACACGTTTTTCGTGGAATGTTGGAAAAATAAACGCATATTAAGGAGAGCTATAAACACAAGTGGGTCCTTTTTCAGTCTAACTGTCGACTAAAGGTAATGAATAAAAGAGTCTTTGCTTTTAAAAATGAAACATAAACCAGCCACCATTGGGGGGGGGGGGAGACTGTCAGATATTCTTCAGTAACTGCCCACATAAGAACTAGTCGAATTTCGTACGAAACAATTTAGCTTCATTGAAAAGTAAGAAAAAAAATATTGATAGATAATTCCATTTTTTCATTATTGACGAATTGACGACAAAATAGTTGAATTCTGGAATGAAAAGATAAAATTCATATCATGAAGTTGGATTTTCTACCAAAAGGACGAACTCGAAAGCTGAAATACATGAATTTTCGAATCAAGAAGATGGATTATCAGGAAAAAAATTGAATTTTTAAACACACAAAAAAACGAAAAATATTATTATTCAATAGGAAAAGGAACATTCCGTGAAATGATTTGATTTCCAAATGAATAGTTCAGTTTTCAGTTATGATTATCATTATTAAACCATTAAGCCAAATCCCTTTTCAGGTAAGCGCAACTTGTTTACGCTTTATCATTGTAAAAGGATTATTATTGGTTACATTGCACACTGAGGAGGTCACAGTCTGGAATTTAGATAAAAATTTCTAAGTGTAAGGACCAAAAAAATACGAATTCTCAATAAAACAAACAATTTTTTTAATTCTATTTAAAGGCAAATTCAAAGAGTAAATATAATGTAATCATCCTGGTATAACCATGTAGCACAATCGACTAAAGATTCTTCTATATTGAAGATTGGCACTTTAACAAAAAAGAATATTGGAAACATATTTCTCGTGAAATGTTGGAAAAACCGAACGCATAATTTCGAGAGGTAAAAACTTAACTGGGTCCTTCCGAGTCTAAACAATGAGTATTTTCAAGCATAATAATGTATATTGAAAAATTGTAAAATGAAATCGGGAATGAATCCAAGAATTTACAATAATTGTTAATTATTTGGAAAAAATATAGAAATTACTCTCTCACACGTAATCGCAATTAATCCATTTACCAATTGATTTAAGATTTCAGCGCTGTCCCGTACGCGGCTAGCTCGTCCTGCAATATCAACGCGTCTATGTAGCAGCGGACGATTGGAAGGTCCAGCCGGCCACCAAAATAATAATGAAAACAGTAAAATCTACATTTGTTTATTATTTTTATGACAAATTATGAAAAGTAAAACTTACATAATACTAATAATATCAGAACTTGTACGATTTCTTTAAAAATAATTTTCAAAAAATCCTTTTCCAGGGGTGGTTAGAAAATAAGAAAGACTTTTCACATATTTTATTTTAGCCGTTTCCAGTCCAATTCGAGGTGGCCGATTTCTTGGAAGATCTTTTAATTTAGACAATAATTAAATTATTGTTAAAGAAATCGTACGAGTTATTATACAATTACTATCTAAGTTTCACTCTTTATAATTTGTTTTAAAAAGATAGTAAACATATGTAAATTGTGATGCCATCATTATTATTTTGGTGGCAGGGTTGACCTTTCAATCATCAGTTTTTATACAGACGTTAATGTTGTAGTAGGGGAGCCCTAGAGGGGATTTTCGTTTTTTTTTTTAAGCGCGTCAGAAAAACATAAGGAAGAAATCTTGCACCCTGTTATGAACCACCATTATTATATGAACTCCTAATATAAAGGGGTACGTCAAGGGTAGCCGATTATATTAGGAAAAAAAATCGTCACATTAACTCAAGGTAAGTTAATTACGTGCAGAAGAGAGTAAATTTCAATATGTTGACGATTTGGCTATGACATAAGAAAATAAGCAAGGCACTAGTTTGCAACAAAAAAAAATGTCACCTGTAAATATTCGAGCGCGGTTAAATTTTTTTCCATTTCGAAGGAAATCATGTAAGAATTACTTATGTAATAAAATCTGCCGGTTCCTACACGGAAAAAAAGCTACAATTACCAATAAAGTGAGGTGCGTGCAGGTGCTGAGAACTATGTATTTCCCACTCAGCGCCTCTCTCCCCTTCACACTTTTCCTCTATTTCTCGCTCACTCGCACCCGTAAAATTTTCTTTTGAACTATCAGAACAACGAAATTCCTCTACAAAATTGTCAGATTTCAAGTCAGCACAGCAAGGACATCAAGCTGAACTACCTGCATATTAATCTGATGAGCTCGAGTATTTCAAGGCCACGATTTTTTTTACATTTCGAAAATCGGCCGTGGGTTTTGGTCGCGTCCAAATAGTAAGTCTTTTGAATATAATACCTTTCAGAATTCACTTAACATTCCCCCTGAATATCTGATAAGCTCGAATAAATTTTTTTATATACAAATTTCTACCCTGCAATGCGGCCACTCCCATCTTGCAAGCCGGCAGATTAATATTTTTTCGTTAATAAAAGCACGTAGGGCGTATACAAAATTAATGTCTGACGCGCTCTAGTTTTTCTTTGTTATACATTTTTTTAACAATTTTGAACATTTGTATACACTTACCCCTGCAGTGAAAGGGCATATATGATATAAAGTTTTTTTTCTTTTTAGTATCTAATCTTCACAATCCAATAGGTTCCCGCAACGCTTGAATAACTTCCCATTTAGCTCCTTGGGATCCCCTACTTTTGCAGGACGAGCTAGCACGCGTACGGGACAGCGCTGAGATCTTGAATCAATAGTGCATTCCTTGAATCCTAACAAAAGTTTAGGTGACCGTTCATTTTAATTTTGTGAAAATTCGCTCGACTCCCGAAGCGTTTGAAACTTTCAATATCTAATCTGCGTCATGAGAAGAATAAAAATCGTTTAAAATTTGTTGTGACACTCAATTGAAATTTTATGAAGACCGTTATTCTCTTTATATAGTGATGCATATTTTTAAAAATTTTTATCACAAAATTCCTATTTATGCATAACTCATGGCGAAATGAACACGAAAAATTCGAATTTTGCGATTGTAGAAAAAAAGTTGCATTTTCTTGATTATTTCGAAAACTGATTATGTATTCACATTTATTTGAAGGACTAAAAATATGCGCAAGAAAATTTTTTATTGGGATATGTTATTGAAAATCTGCACGCTTCGCGGGCACATTCTCATTCCGCGCTCCGCGCGCGGCTCGCTTCGCTCGCGCTTTCGGATCTCGCGCTATGCGCTCAATAGTGATTTCACCTCGCGCTCCGCGCTCGGTTATGAATTTACCTCGCGCTACGCGCTCGGCCTTTGTACCTCGCTACAGTTTTATATAGAGCTTGTGAAACTCAAAAGCAAAATGCCGACTACTTTAATTTGATGAGTGTGAATTCTCTTTTGTTAAAGCTTCTCGGGCTTTACCGAATACATTCTCATCACGTGTCTCGTGCTGCGCACTCGATCAAAGTTTGCCCCTATGACTCTAACCATTTTGTTTTTATAAAAAAAAATCATAGGGATAAATTTTTCCACTTTTTACCTACTACAAGAAACCGTGATTACAGTTTCCAAGTCTTGGAAAAAAAAGTCAAAATTTTTTTTCAAAATCCCCCCCCCCCTCTATGATTTTTCATCCAAAATAGCTGGCTAGCGAACTTGACCTTCAGTTTCTTACACTGAAAGAGTGTACCAAAGGCCAATCGAATAGATCAGTTTTTTCGAAAGTTATCGTGCTAACAGACAGACATACATACATACATACAGACATACATACATATATACATATATACATACATACAGACATACAGACATACATACATACATACATACATACATACATACATACATACATACAGACAGACAAACAGACAAACAGACACATTCGTAAAAACCGGTTTTTCGGGTTCAGAGAGTCTCAAAACGTTGACATTTGACAAAAACGGAGGGTGTCAACTTTTACACAAATCTATTACCTTCTCTGATGAGAATGTAAAAATTAAAAATTGACCTGAAAGAAAATATGACCCAGCGCAGCGGCCAACTCAAACGATGGCTTGAACGTATTTATCCCCTTTTGATCGCCAGCGGTTTGATTGTTGCAGAAAATACAAAAACTGAGAAAAAACAATTAGAAAGTTCAAAATAAATAGAAAAAAACGTAAAAATAGGGCAGTCATTCACTTTTATAATCGTGATTACATATTGCTCAAGTAGAAAATAGTGTTAACTTATAAAGGATGTTTCATTCAAATCGGTAGGTAGGGGAAGTTATCGGGTTATGGCCATAGTTTCGTTTTTTGGACATAACTTTAGATCAAATCATATTTTCTGCAGACATGTATGTATCAATGAAAAGCTTGAGGTCTTGAGTAACTACTCACTGAAGCATAAATTTAATTTTGGGAAAAAACACAGTAGTTCTTCATCTATGAAAAATTTGTCTTTTTATACCATCAAATTTCTTTTACACGGATGTGGCCACCCATGACAAATGTCCTGGAAATGGGAAAATATTAAATAGAATGCCACCTTATGTTTGTTAAAGGAGTTGCATTCATTTTCGAAGCTCCTAATCCAAAAATAACAAGAAGCTGTTGCAAAAAACTCGTCAGAAAAAAGATCAATTTATCTGAAAATAAGAAGTAATGAAAATGCAACTATTCGTCGTCATCATCGGTTTCACAATTTTTGAAGGTGTAATGACCGGTTTTCGTGTTAGCACACTTCAAATGTACCGGTCATAATAAGAGAATACTAAAAAAAGAATTAAAAAATTTTTTGTAATAAAAAAAAATATTGAAATAATTCCCCCGACATCTTCATTAACGTTTTAATAACATAAACAATAATATTCAACAGTGAATTAGCCAAATACGTACTTTGAGCGTTAAAAAAGTAGGTGGCCACAACCAGGAAAAGCGGGGTTGTCTGAAAATGCTCAGCAAATTTTTTCGAAGCGAACATTTTGATTAGACCAAAACATAATCACCAATTATAATTTTCTTCCTTTCTAAAAATATATTGCATTCTCTTTTTTGAGGTCACTTACTATAATTAATCGCACTATCGACACGACACGAAATTACATCACGTTGAAAGAAAACCACAAGAAAATTTTACCGACCGTAGCTACTTTACGTATGGGTCTTTTAACGGTTAGTTTTCGACGAAAACATCGTTGTGGCATCGCGCACCAACGATAATTGTCATATTGACGGTATCTGCCCCCTGTCAGAAATCATCCATGTGTGGCCACAACCGGCGCATGGCCACAACCGGATAATTTCCCCTAATTCATTTTTATATCAATAATCTTCGCCATGGTTCACGTACTCTTGATTTTACATCACGATTGTTCAGCTAAGCTAGTGTGTGACAGTGTGCGCGCGTTAATCTATAATATTCCTTAATACGCCGACGTTCAAATGTTATTCCAAGCATCCGTCGATATCCTAAAATGCGGAGTAGAGGAGCACACGACTCCGCACGAATCCTTACGATAAAAACGCTAATTTTGAGAGGGAAGAACCCCTCGCTTAAGAGTTCAATATTGCAAAAATTATGTAAAATCCTGTTTACAAGCTCTGCGGGTTCAAATGACGAAATGTTGTCTCAGAGAGTCAAGGCACCACTTTAAGAAGTAGCAAACTCGGCGGTGGTCATGGGAAATCACTGGAGACAACTTTGGGAATAAAAAAGGCTGCCGGCTGTTACAGGAAATTCTAGGCTCAAGCTTTCAAAGAAGAAATAAAAGAATAAGGTCATGAAAATGTTCAGATATCCTATGAGTCGAAAAGAGTGACCCTTGCTTTGACAAATTCTACGCACAGATATCAGGATTTTGTAGGGCAAACGTGGTCACGTATATAAAGAGGGACAGGTTTTGTATGTTCAAAAATGCAAAAGAGGTCATGGAAATTAGAAGGTACAAGTTCCGAAAGTTAGAACAACTGTGGATGTTCATTGCGATCCTCGTTGGTGATTTTCAAAATACCAAAGGAAAACTTCCCAAGTTGTAAATGACGACACCATACCTAAAGAAAACTTCAAGAATATGAAAGGCGACGGTTGTTATAAAAATTTATACGCACAAGCTTTGAGAGCCTTAAGAGGCAAGGATATAAAAGTTTTTCCACAAGCTCTGAGGTTTGGGATGACAAAATGTGGTCACAGAAAGTCCAGGCGACACTTTCAGAGCTAGTAAATTCAGCAGTGGTGATACAAAATTTCCATAGATAACTTCAGGAGCGGGAAAGAAGGTACAAGTGTTATAAAGGACCCCTAGGTTTAGGCTCTTAGGATGGAAATAAAATAATGTGGTCATCAAAATTTCCAGAGATCGTCGGAGTTGAAAGGCCCGACCGTTGTAATGACAACTTCTAGGCACAAGCTTCCAGGATTTCAAATGGCAAACGTGGTCATGATAATCAGGAGAGACAGGTTTTTCAGGTTCGAAAAGGCCTAAGGGGCCATAAAAATTAGGAGGAACAAGTTCTAGTGGTTAAGGAGGGCAAACGTGATCATAAAAATTCCTAAGGACAACTTTGGATGTTTATGAGAGCGACGATTATTGCACAAATTCCTGAGCACAAGCTTCATGAATCAGGCGCGGATCCAGAGAAGGGCTTCAGGAAGGGCCACCCAATAATAAGCCTCCCCCTTCCACTGTCAAGGAGGAGGGGAATCGAAATTTTAAGGTTATTTCTTCGCTTACAATTTTCATTATAAATAACATGAGTATGTTAATCATGAATGTTCTAAATATAATTAAAAGCCATTTGAATAGGGACGATATTTTTATTTTTACAAGCCACGCCTTGTGTACTATGGTGTAATTAGTAATTAACAAGTTTAAACTATTTATAAAATTTTCGGAGTCAATCATAAACTATAAAAAGATTACTTTCAAAGAGCAAAATTTAGGCGTCTATGACCACTCTTCGCGAAGCGCGTGATGATCCTTCCTACTTCCACTGGGATACCTCTGTGCACGCTTAAAAGTTTAGTGACGTAAATTGAATAATTAATCAACAAGTTTAATAAACCGAAAAATTTATTATCTGGGAACCTTTGAGATACTTTTGAGGATATAAAATTCTATTTCAAAACATTTAAAAATTTACATTTTTTCCATTTTTTGTAATCTGTAAAAATTTTCGATTATTTTTGAATTTTTTTCAAAACTTCTGAATTTCTTTTGAAACGATTCGAATTTCACCAAGAACTTCAATACATCTTGCGAAATTAGCAAAAAATAGCTTCAAAATGTTCTAGATTATTATATTTACAGTTTCGAGAATCTTTTAAAATCTCTTCAAATATTCTTTTTAAATTAATTTTTCAAGATGAAAAATTATTTTCAGTTTTTTGAGAAATCTCAATACAATTCTTTATCATTCTGAATCCTTTCAAAACGCTTGAAAAGTGTCTTAATTTTTTGTTCAGAATCTTAAAAAGTTTACATTTTGTTTAGGTTTGTTGACATTTCTTGAAGTATCAAATTATTTTTGAACTTGTTCAAAACTTCTGAATGTCTCTTGAATTTATTCCAATTTTTTTCTTACATATAACGGTTGAATTTTTATGCATGCATAAAAATTTGCGTGTGCTTCGAAATATTCTTAAATCTTCTGCTGAAATTAATTTTTTGAAATTAAAAAATCAGTTTCAATTTTTCTCAAGAATCTTAAGATAATTCTTGTACTATCTTACAACCTTTCAAAATCCATAAAAGCTTCAGGATTTTATTGGAAAAATTCTTAGTATTTTCTCAACTTACTCAAATTCCTTCTTAATGAAGACATTTTTTTCTGTTATTCACACATGAAAATTCAACAATTTTACTTACAAATAAAATTTTTCTTAAACAGGACAGTTAAACTTAACATTGTGACGTTCTAAGTCAACAGATTTAGAATCACCCAATGTTATCATTCAATTATTGTTTAATATCGAATGCATGAACAACAGTTGAAATAAAAAATCCATTAATCAATTAATATTCATATTTCGATTTCAAAAGCTTTTAATCTTCTATTTTGTAAATCCCCGAAACTGTACTTTAAAATTCTTCTAATTGAAAATGTAGAGTCCAAGAAATGAAGATACTAAATGTTAATTTTCGATGGTACAATATTTTAGAATTATTACACATTATAAACTGAATGAATTCATAACTGAAAACGTTGGAATCCTCGACCAATCACAGGCATTGTTGTGAACATACATAATAACACCACACCTTAAAAACCTCAGTTTTAGGCCAGTCCTGAAGATGCGAACTGTAACGTTCGCGAAACGTCGACAAATCTTTTTGTAGTTTGGACACGATCGAAACCCGAAATTCCTTATTTCATCACTCTTTTTTTATTTTACTTATGAAACCACTAGTTAATTATCGTACTTCTCCATTTCCTGGTGTTAGCTTGAACTTTTGGTATCATAAAACTCAACTTTTTCTTGTCTTGACGACGCCAAGAATAAAGTAACTTAAAAAAATGTATCATCAAAAAACTGAAGTCGCCTCAAAATCGCCAGAATGCAGAGATTAAATATTTAACATTGTTGATATTGTCTGGGATACTTTGATTTTAGAATATTTTAGGTTTTGAGAACTTTGTCAAATTAACCAAAACATCATAAAACGTACCCCCGCAATCAGCTGACTTTGATTCCTGTTCAACTTAAATGGTTATTCACAATAAGATGATACCCCCTCTATAACCGTATTCAAGTAGAAAATTCGCTTTCCAGCATTATATAGGGTTAACTTTGTCCTATGTGAAAAACTCGAATCGGGACTGCGGAGGGGGGGGGGGGGCCGAGCGCCG
>WSXT02053590.1:0-12883 GCA_011762715.2 Neuroterus valhalla
AAGGCCATGTTGAACATGAGTCACGTGACCCAAATTATCGATTTTTTTTTGCAACAACTCACGTCCGCACCAAAATAGATATGGAGTTGATTTTTTGGAGGAAGCCTTAGAAAACAATAAACTACGTTGGTATACAACATTTGGTTCAAAATTTTGGAAAAAAGTTCGCAAAAAAATTTTTTTTTTTTAATTTTGAACGAGGTGTTGTATACAAACGTAGTTTATTGTTTTCTAAGGCTTTTCTCAAAATATCAACTCGATATATATTTCATTGTAGACGTGAGTTGTTGCAAAAAAAAGATGTCGGTAAGGTAGGAATCGGGTAAGTTCAACATGGCCTTAAGTACAATTTCCAATTCATCGAACCGTATACCAAAAACGTAACATCAAGCTTCAAAATTAAATCATATTATTTAGCTGGTTTATTCTTAAATTTACAGTCAGATATTTAAAATAAATGTGAAAAACAATCAGGAATTGAAATCCTCAACTTTTTAAATGTGAGGCTTAAACTTATAAATTTCATCAATATTCTAAAAACTTGATGATATACTTGATCCTAGAATTTTAGGTCAACTTTTCATCGTATATTACGAAAGCGTGATAAAACTCTAACTCAACGTGTAATACGACTAATATGCATTGATACGCCTAATACCGAAGACAGTAGCAAAAATTTGGCACTAGAAAGTGATTGAGAATGAGGCCTTATAAGCATATTTTCAGTTTTACTAAAATATTTGAAAATTATTCTGAAACTTTAAAATCGCATACAGATGGGCAAATCCTGGTAACCTCGCTTTCAGGGCAGTTGAATTTTCCGCTTTTCTTGTAAAATTTATCGATCAAATATCTCCTACAAATCTGAAGTTTGCTTTTTGTATGAAACAATAACACTATGCTTATGATTTTGCGATGTTTCGAATTGAATATTTTTAGGTTAAATATTCTGAAATTCCATACTACAATTTTTTTCAGTTGAGAAATTTAATTCGGGAGGGTTTTAAATTGAACATGTTCTAAACGAAAGAGTTGAAAAATGAATGATTTCGGAGTATATCAATCTCTGATTTCAAAATTTAACATTTTTATAAAGAGTATAATTTCAAAATAATAGGAGTTCAAATTATGTAATTTCTGATTCAAAGCACATTTCAAATTTCCAATTGTAATGTAATATGATGTTATGTAATTTATTCTCTTCCCTTCTATGAGGTTACATAATCTTGGACGTTTTTGACTAAAGTTTTTTTCGAAATGTTATAATTCAGAAGTTTATTCAGAAATGTCCATATTTTATAGATACTGATTAAAACTTATTCAATTTCAAATTGAAAGACTTTGAATGCGTCATCAATGTCTATTTTCAAACTTTAAGCTTAAAATTCTGGTACCTTCAAAAACCTTCCCATACGGGATTTCCAATCTAAAATTTTCAATTGTGGACGATTCTTATTCTAGAATCTATTTTCCCACTTTGGTATTATTGTTTTTTAAACGCTTTGAGCTGAAAAATGTTTTGTTTTTGGGCATTGCTGATGAGTGATGTCTGATTGTCCACCCGACAATCTATTTTGTTTTATGGCGCTATCAAGCGTTTAAGGGGGGTTCCTACTTTGTTGAGTCGAATATTGCGTTTTGTTTTTCTTTTTCGCATTTTCGGATAGATACATGTTTTGAAAACATACCTGCAAAATTACAAAAATTTCAAAAACTTCGAAAGTCATGGGCCGTTCAATGGAGCAGTCAAAAATTGTAATTGGTCCAAAAAATTGGTTTTTAAAAATTGTTCCGAGAAGGTGTCCGCCCAAAGTAGACTACAATCATCAAAAAATATTGAAAATTATTCGTTTGAAAAACTAATTCGTGAAATAAAAACGTTTAAAAATCAATTTTTTTTTTAAATCTCATGACTTTCCCATCTCTCACTTTTTTCATTTAGTCTACATTGTGCGCTATGGTGTCTGGGTTAAGAAAGTCTTGCCATCTTTTGTTTAAGATTTTTTCTACGGTGGACAGATTTTCCGAGTGCGGGAGAACTCGCCGCCGACCACCCGCCATTGATCAGTCCCCCCACCCCTCCCTCTTTCAATGTAACGACGCAACAAATTTTGTAGGACTAGAATGAACGTTAACAAACAATTGTGGAAAATTTTAGCCTCCCATCTTTTATACTTTCCTCAAAAAGTATTCCCAAAAAAGCATCCGGATTTCGGTTCAACAAAGTAGGAACCCCCCTTATGAGTGGAATCAAAAAATTCTGGTAGATTTCCCATCTTTCTGCTTTCATACACTCCCCACGTGAATTCAGGGTGTCGACTTGACCGGGAAATGGGGAAAGACCGGGAAAAAACCGGGAATTTACTTTAAAAACCTGAAATTTACTTGATTCAACCTAGACTATGAAAAATTCTACCGAAAAAATACGAGAATGACCGCTTTTTTGTTATCCAAAAAGAGATATTATCATTTAATGTAAAGAATATAACGTTCCTTCGATCTGATTCTAAAAATTTTAAAATACATCCATACGTCATGAGAGAAAGAATTTTATTTTTTCTATTATAAGAAACACGTTTTGCCAATGTGTTGCTCTGTAGGATTCTTTTAGCTGACTCAAATTCGATAATCGACTTGTTGATAGCCCAAACATACAAAAGAATTATTATCTGAAACTGCAACAAAATTTGGTTTTATCACGTTTTATCTGCTTTTCCTTGAAATTAATTACAATTCGGATTCAGGAGACAGAAATTTTAAAAAATCGTTCCTCTTATTCAAAATTTGTCACGATTTGGAAGTACCCTCTTCTTAATTTGAAATGAAGAAAGTACCTCAAGCAGTCTTTAGAGTAGAAGTAGTATTCCGAAGGAGAAATATTTTTGAATTATGATAGACAACATGTCCACATTGTTCATTGCAAATTCATACTTTTTCAGTTAAAATATTAACTACGTGTTTAAAATGTAAACTTGTTTGTTGGAAGTTAATAATCAATTACTCCAACTAAAAATTTAACCTTTCAAAAATTCTTCTTTACGGTTAACAATTTAACTTGAACAGTCAAACATTTTTCATTTTAGTCAAACATTTATCTATTTGAGAACTATTACGTTTAGTTTAAAATTGATTTCTAAGCCAAAAATGTCACTATTCCATTCTTGTTTGGAGATTTTTATTTTTGTAGTTCAAATTTAAACCATTTTAATTAAAAATTATATTTTTTAGTTGCAACTTCGTCTTTCTGGTTTGAAATTCAGCTAATTCAGTTAAACATTCACAATTTCATTTGGTTCTTCATCATTTTGTGTAAAAATTTAATTATTTGTTTAAAAGTTAGTTTTTTCCAAAAGTCATTTTTTTACTGATAGCTGAACTTATTTTAATTGCAAATTCCACAGTTGTAGTTAAAAATGCATTTATTTAGTTGAAAATCCATTTTTTCAATTTAAAATTTAAGTAATCAAATTTTCGTTGATAATTTACATTTTTCAGTTAAATTTAATTAATCTTTTTGGAAACTCAACTCCTTCAGTAAAAGATTCTTTGTTTTTGAATAAAACACTTATACTTGGTTTGAAATTAATTTCTTGAACTAAAAATGCTGCTGTTCCATTTTTGGTTGAAAAGAACTATTTTTTGAGATTGAAATTCGACTATTTTGTTAGAACATTGTATTTTTCCTTAGAAAATTATTCTTTCTATTTGAAAATGAATCTTCTTGTTTGAATATTCACCTTTATGGTTGAAAATTGAAGTGCTCCAGTTAAATATTTATCTTTTAAGTTGAAAATGCATCTTCTTTGGTCTGAAATGTACCTGTTCTGGTTAAAGATTCATAATGTTATTTGAAAATTCATCATATCGATTGAGAAACGGATTATTTGGTTGAAATAAATAATTTAATTTTGTTGTTGAACATTTCAGCTTTCTTTTCAAAATTGATTTATTCTGCAATGTTTGATCTGTTGCATCGAAGATTGTGAAGAATGAATGTCATGAATGGAAATAAATGCTTGCGCTTTTCGACAATAAAAATATGTTACTTGACTTTGAAGAACCGGGGGAAGGCCGGGAATTTGAAATCGTCCGCTAAATTGCCACCCTGGAATTGGATTACAGTGCATATTGTGATGTTAAAGAAATCATGCAAAAGTGGGTGATTATATCGTTTAAAATATGGTTGTAATTTAGCACGTTATTCACTTGTATTTTGATTTCCACTGATTCACGTAATAATATTATACTCTTATGGTAAAATTCCTAAAAATATTGTAATATGACACTGCAATTACTACAATTTCACATTGAACTTGTAGAATTAACACATCAATCACGGTGAAACATTTGCGAACCGATTTGTAATTTTTAACTACTTTTTTTTACAGTGTTGACTAATAATCGAATATTTGAAAGGAAAATAGAATATAAAAATAGATCAGCTTTCGGAATTTACTCAAAAGGTGAAGGTTCGTTGCTGTGTATTTGATTTTCAGGAAGCGTGAAAAAAGAGAGAAAAAATGCGCAAATTTTCGTTTATTCAATAATCCGTAACGACGCAAAAGTTCTTTCATGTTCCTTTAATTTTTTGCCCAATTCGTTTTTCTTTTCCTGTTCCTCCTTCTTTCTCTGACAAGAAGCAAGTTTCTAAGCGAGTATATGAAATGCGACCATGCGAAAACTGGAACGTTAACTTTAATCACGAGCAGCGAAGCATATTACGCTACTTTTGAAAGATTCAAGGGTAACAAATTACGTTCAGTCGGGACTATATTTTTTCATTTATATGCTACCATGCTGACAGACAGCATTAGCATTTGAGTTTATAATGAGAAAATCTTTGTCCTACTAGTATCCTAATTATACCAAAAGTGATTTACACTTAGCATCCATTAATTGTTATTGAAGCAATTAAACTAGACAGTATTGTAAACAATGTTACTGATAATCAATAAGCCAATTGGATGGAATATTCAGAATTAATGATGGGACCATATTAATGCAAATTATAATATTTTTCAAAGTCTTTACAGCATCTTTCTTTGTGAAATGTTCATTACGTTCTTTCGTGGATGACTTATTAACAATAAAAATCTCCACGATCGGCGAGAATTTCATAACTGCCATAATGGAAAACTTTACGGGAAATTGCCAAAATATTATTTAAAATGTTCCTGTGGAACCTGCAAAACCGAAATTCCTGTAGAAGTAGTAAGACTTTTTTTAGAAATTTGAAATACTTTTCTCGAAATATTGTGACGAAGTACATTTCCTTGCTTCTGATGCTTGAAGAAGATTGGGACAAGATGAAAATTTTTATTTTTCACCTAATCCACTCATACATTCAACATTAGATACTTATTTGTATAAAGATATATTACATTTTATGTTATGATTGCGAAGCTTAGATTCTCCTGCTCATATGTAGAGAATATTTCATGCAGTGCATATACCGAGGAACCTGAATTGATTGGAATTTCTTGCAAATCATAAATTTCTGAAAATTATAATTTTTTGAGAATTATGATTTTTCCAGAATAACTTAATTCGTAATGAAGATTAATTTCGTTGAAGTTACGCATTATTTTACAAACAACACACCCTGAAAAATGGCAGATTTCTAAACCATCTCTCTGTGTCTCACGTCAGATCCACGTTATCTACTCTGACCCACATTACTATAGTAGGAAATCGACTCCTTCATTTCAAAACTAATTGTATATTATACATCATACGTCAAAATTCATAATTTGTCGTCTCTTAGAAACTTCTCAACTCTGAAAATGTTATCGTGATATGATGGATATTTAATTTTATTCCGGCAATATTATTAGGGAGATTAAAAATTGCAAAATGTTTATGTTCAAAACCATGAGGAGATTGCTCATATAAGAGAATGAAAAATATTGCATGAAAATGATTTATAAATTATGGCTGAATGCTAGTGTTTAAACAAACTTGAATACTTCTTCAATTTAATATGGTCTTAGAGGCAACATGAATTTTTTCTCCGTGCTACTCTATTCTTTAAGTTAAAAACGAACTTATCTGGAATAGAAAATTTCAAATCGTATGTATAAGCTTAGTTCCTCTCATAAAATATTTGACTACTAATTTTGAAATTTTTTCGGTAATAAAGGACAAATTATCTATGTATCGGAAAAATTAAGAAGCACTTAGTAGCAACTGCAAAAGTCTCATTTCTAATTCCGATTTCCTTGGCATGACTAAAAAAATAGTAATAAGACTTCCCTGATGAATTCGAGCTTCAAATTTATAATTGAAATTAATCATTCTTGATATATTCCATTTTAATCGCTATTGTTTTCTGTTATTTCATGAAATAACTCAATGGTCAATTCCTTCTATTACATTCGGACGAAACTTTTCCCTATGTAAGATACACAAAGATATTGGAAAAAATTTTTTCAATTGAATTTAAAAAAAAAATTCATTTATTGTACATATTGCAATAAATATTTTTTTTACTATTTTATGCATCCATTTCCATCATCTGTCATTATCGTTTAACAATTTCTTCATCTCCCAGTTAATTGTTAAGAAGTTCAGTGAACTGAGAAATAAGTAAATAAATATATTAAACTGACAAATTTTATAATTTGATAATGTAAATTATTATTATGGTAATTTTGTAATCGTGTAATATAAATTAATCATTTCTCTTTGAAATCTACAAAACGCCGAATAAAAGTTTTCATAATAATATTTCATCACATCGTAACTGAACGCCGCACGATGAATGTCATAGACAACAACCTTCCCGATTTTCTCAATTGAGGTACCTAAATTTTGCTATCAGTAGTGAGAATATTCATATCGATACTATAGAGCAAAAACAACAAAGAATTTGAAAATTTCCCCCTCGATTATAACGCCACCTCTAGGATGAAAACATAGACGTAAAAAATGGTGGATTCAAAAGGCCGAAGCTGTCAATCATAAAAAACTGGACATTTTGGGGGAAATGGAAAATCGGAAAGCCTTTTTTTACACAACGTTTCGAGTGCATCGTGTTAAGAAAATCTGCCGCTGCGCGGGTTCATTCTCATCGCGCGCTTCGCTCGCAAGTTTGAACGCGCTTAGAGCGCGTGACTTTGGGATCTCGCGCTCCGCGCTCGATGGTAATTTCACCTTGCGCTCCGCGCTCGGTTATAAATTTACCTCGCGCTACTCGCTCGGCCTTCGTACCTCCGTACAGTTTTATATATAGCTTGTGAAACTCAAAAGCGAAATGTCGACCACTTTAATTTGATGAGTGTGAATTCTCTTTTGTTTAAGCTTCTCCGGCTTTAATGAATACATTCTCATCGCGTGTTTCGTGCTGCGCACTCGATCAAAGTTTGCAAAAACAGTAGAGAAGTTTTGTTGCCTTGTTTTATTTTCACATTTTGTGTGGAAGTTGTGTAGTTTTCCTAGAAATTCGATTTTTTTATTTTTAATTTTGTTTTTTACGATAAAAAAAAACTACGCGTCCAGTGGGAAAAATTATAAGAAACTTACAGATATTTTTCGGGCGAACCACTTTTCTCTATCAATCTTCTGTGTTAGCCTTAGTCATTTTTTTCAAAAATTTTATTATTTTCTTTGCATAGTTATCTTTCCTGAATAAAATAAAAAATACATATCCTGTTAGAGAAATTGATAACACATTTAAAGATATTTTCCTGGTAAAGAAGTTACGTCTATTTCATTTTTCCTAAGCTTGTGTCAATTGTCCAAAAGTTCTTTTTTTTCATTTTTATATGCTTTTTTGTAAATGAAGCGAAAACTACCTGTCCTATCAAAAAGTTAATTCTAGAAAATTTGTAGATCTTTTTTTGGTGCACAATTTTAGTTTATTTACATTTTCCTGTACCTTACATAGTTTGACCAAAAAATTGATCTTTCTATTTTTCCCTATTTTTTGTGCGACCAAAATTTGAATTTCGATTTTTTGAGAAAACTCGAAAAGTTGTAAAGATCATCCTAAAGGGCTCCCAAAAATTAACAATTTTTTTCTTCAAACTTTTTTCCATGTCTTGCGTTGTTTGCCTAAAAATTCTCATTTTCGTTTATATTTTCAAATTTTAAAAATGTCAAAACTCTGAAAATTTTGTTTTTATCAAGAAAAAAATTATGAGGATAACTAGTTTCACTTTTTACGTAATACAAGAAACCGTACTTTTAATTTTTGAGTCTTGGAAAAAAAAATCCAAAAAATCTGTCAAACTGCTCCCCGTCTTTGATTTCTCATCCAAAGTAGCTAGTCAACGAACTTGACTCGTCTTTTTGGTTCCTTAAAGTGGGTGACAAAGCACCATCGAATATGATCATTCTTTCGAAAGCTATCGAGCTCACAGATTATTTTTCATTATTTTTTGTGCGACCCAAATTTGAATTTTCGATTTTTTGGGAAAACTCGAAAAGTTGTCAAGATTATCCTGAAGGGCTCCTAAAGAGAAACATTTTTTTCTTCAAACTTTTTTCATATCTTGCGTTATTTGGTTGAAAATTCTCATTTCCGTTTATATTTTCTAATTTCGATAATGCCACAACTCTGACAATTTTATTTTTATACGAAACAATGATGAGGGTAAATTTGTTTAATTTTTACTTGCTACAATATTTGTACTTACAAACTCTCGAGTCTTGGAAAAAAGGCGAAAACATTTTTCAAATGGCTCCCTCTCTTTGATTTTCCATCCGAAATAGCTGGTTAACGAACTCGACTTGTCTTTTTGGTCCCTCAAAATGAGTACCAAAGCACGATCGAATATGATCATTCCTTGGAAAGTAATCGAGTTCACAGATTATTTTAAATTATTTTTTGTGCAATCAAAATTGGAATTTTCGATTTTTTGAGAAAATTCAAAAAGTTGTATTCTCGATCTTGTAGGGCTCCCAAGAAGAAACATTTTTGCTCTCTGATTTTCTTTTCAATCTTGCGTTATTTGGCTAGAAATTCTCGTTTTCTTTTATGTTTTCGAATTTCGAATTGACAATTTTGTTTTTATCGAAAAAAACGATTGGAAAATTTTTTTTCCCTTTCCACGTTCTACGGAAAATTGTTCTTGATTTTTGAATCTTCGAAAAAAAGTCCAAAAAAATGCTCAAAATGTTTCCCTTCTTCGATTTTTCATCAAAAATAGCTGGTTAACGAACTTGACCTGTCTTTTGGGTCCTTCAAAACGCGTGTCAAAGGGCAATCCAATCCGATCATTCTTTCCAAAGTTATCGAGTAGATACAGAGATTACAGACTACAGACTACAGACAGGCAAACACCTTCGTAAAAACCATTTTTTCTGACTCAGGGAGTCTCAAAACGTGGTGATTTCATCAAATCCGCAAAAGTCAATAATTGCACAAAACCAATACCTTCTCATTCAGAATGAGAATGTAAAAAAGAAAAATTCCTGGTAAGTTTTTCATGTGGTGTTAAAATTTTTTATGTGATGAAAAACGATTTATAGGATTTCAAGGCTAATGTTTGGAAAATAGATACACTGCCGGGAATCTTTGAATAAGCTCTCATAACCCGACTGGGTAATTTGATAAGTTTTATGGAGAAGTTTGTGACATTTGTAAAAATAATAAACTTAGCAATAAACAAACATAAATTTTTCCAAGAGAAGCACTCTGAATTATTTCAACAGCTCACTCCAGTCATTTGTAGCACGATAATCAATAGGGCGTGGCAAAACTTCAATTCTTCCTCTAGAAATGACATTATTTCTGATAAATAATGCGTCAGCAGATATTTATTAAGTTGTTGTACAAGTGATATAAATTAAGTAACTCGTCAAACAATAGATTAATTTTGCCATGTAATTTTAAGTTTTCATACATCCTGCAAGTCTTACCCTGCAGTGGAATTTCAGATATATTTCTTCTCTTCAAAGTCGGGTTTTCCGGATAATTTTTTGTAAAGTGAAGGAATAAACGTTGCTTGCTTTTTGATTGGAACCATATATTACTTGATAAGAGCTGTCGAGCTCATATATGATTTGACACGATTGATTACATTAGAAGGGTTTAGTTTGTAAAATAATTTGAAACTCAACACAATTTGCTAAGTTCCAGAAATTAATACATTTTCAACAAATTCATTATTTTTAGGAAATAGCGATTCATTTATATTCCTTGGTATACCCTTCGCATAACAATTTTTGTGCATAAGCAGCAAATATACGTTACATAAGTGCCGTAAATTACTTATTCTAGCTCAAGTATAAGGCTTAACAACTAATTTTCCGGCTATTCGCTAATATTTACATCGATACTAAGTTCGCATGATCGAGCTTCCAGGGCTTCCGTTTCCTCTTACCAAGTCTCAATTTCATAGCTTTCTCGAATTTCATTTTACTCCCTGACCACTTTCATCTAATATTCCTCTCACAATATCACTCACACTTCTTCCTTCCTCTTCCTCTCCCGTGCGTAACTCTAACACATGTTCCCACGACTCCACTTCATAGCCACACATTCTACACATTTTATCTTGTTCTTCCATCCAGTACCTACACGCTTTCATTCCATCTCCCATTCGAAACCGTAACACTCCATTCCACTTACTCTCCTTTTATAACATTGTCGGGCATTCGGGTTCCCCCACCCATTTAACCATCTTTTACCACTTGCTGTACCGCGATTCCATGATCTTCCACTATCTTCCCTCTCCATGTCTTATCATCATCTCCAATTCTATTTCCTGCCATTCTACATACCCTTCTTGAAAACCACATTCTTTTCTCATTCTCTTCCTCTCTTCTTCTCATTTTGAGCCTCCTGTATTGCCTCTCTTCTCTCTAGATCTAATCTCCTTTAAGCACACTTGTGCGATTCTGCTTTCCTCTCCCCTCTTCAGCTGCTCTTCAAACTTTCATGCTCTCTTCACTTGCTGAACTACCATTTTGTCTCTACCCAGTTTTTCCCTCAGCATATATTCTGTATTTCCTTTCTTCCATTCCTAAAGCGCATTATCTTTGTCTCACTAACGTTTACTGTTAAATATTTTCCCGTTACGTACTCTTCCAACACTCTCAACATCAAATTCAATCATCTTTCATCCTCTGCCAATAGCACAACACCATCCGCTTATGCTAAAGAGTAAAGCTTACTGCTTCCTGAGATCATACCTCCTTTTCCGTTATTCTTTAGCTTTTCCTCTATTTTTTCTCTAATTCCTCTCCTTTATCTATTCCTATATCCCTACTCTGAATCTGGTCTCCACAAATATTTCTTTCATCCTTCCAATCCCTCTATTCCTCTTTCTTTCATTGCTTCCCACAACACCCTCCTGTTCACTGAGTCGAATGCTGCCTTGAAGTCTACAAACAAGGCTACAAACTTTCCTCTCTTACACCCCAAGTTCCCATTCACTATATACTTTAGGACGTAAATGTTATCAATTCTTCGCATTCCTTTCCTTAAGCTCGTCTGGTTATGAGGGATAATTCTTTTCTCTTCTATTTGACTCTCTAACCTGTTTCTGAGCACTTCCGCATAGATCTTATGTCCCACCGACATCAGAGTTATACCTTTTATAATCCTCTACCTTTTTACCCTCTCCTTTCTTGATTATCGGAATCACTAATCCCGTCCTCCATTCTCTAGGCCACCCTTCTCCTCTCCATATTTGTTACAGATTCTCCACATCTCTTCTCTCACACCTCCCCCCCATACTTCAGAGCTTCATTCTCTACGCTATCCTCTCTAGTCTGGCCGCTGGTGACAGTAGAGTATTTCTGAAAGAGGCACGGGGTTTTATGGCATTTTTTAATCTTTTTGAGATCGCTGAATCAAAATTTCGAGGTTATCCGGTCGGATTCCTGTCAGATTTGGTTAAAAATGCCTTAAAACCCCGTGCCTCTTTCAGAAATACTCTACTGTCACCAGCGCCCGGACTACTCCTGTCGCTTTATTTCTTTACAGCCCTTCTATTGCCTGGTTTACTTCCTCCCGGCCTATGTCATTTGCATCTTCCTCTCTCTTTCCTCCTACCTTCTTTTCTTTTTCTTCAAAAGGCTGAAGGAAGAAAGGTCCTTCTTCCCCTCCCAACAGACCTTTGAAGTACTCCGTCCCTTCACTCATTTTTATATCCTCATTCACTCACTTCCTTCTTCCTCTTTCCCTATTTATAACCTTCCATACCTTTCCTTCCTCTACTGCTTGTGCTAGCTCCTCCATATATCTTACCTTCTCCTGATGCCTTTTCTCGTTCAACATTCACTCATATACTCGTTTTTTCATATTACATACTTTTTCGCTGATCTCCCCTCTTCTCCATTCATTTACTTTTCCCTTTATTTTAGCTTTACCTCTTTTACATTCCTCATCCCACCAACCTTCTCTTTCTATGTCCTCCTTCCCTTCTGGTCTTACTACTTCTTTTATCTTTTCAATCACTCCCTTCATTCTTACTATTATCTCGTCTACCCCTTCCTCTGCTACACCTTTTAGATCGTTCTTCATCTTTTCTCTGAATTCTCCCAACTAAAAACTCTACCCCATCACCCCATATTTTCTTTTCTTACCTCCCCTCTTCCCTTCTTCCCTCTAGAATGTTTATGAACTTTTACGGGGACTCCTTGAGCTTCCCATGAGGACCTTCAGAGCCCCCTAGAAGCGCCATCAGAGCCTCACACGAGGATCTTCAGGGCCTTGCACAAGGGTCTCCTATACCTTTCCATTCGAATCCCTAGAGTCTCCACGAGCGTGTCCGAAGCTTTAAACGAGGACTTACAGGGCCCCATAAGAGCACACACGGCGCCCTCCACGAGGTCCTCAAGAGCCTCCCACAGAAACTTCTAGAGCTGCTCATGAGAGTCCCTTAAGCTTCCACGAATGTGCACATAATAGCTTTTCACGGGAACTCCTAGAGCT
>WSXT02053600.1:0-12881 GCA_011762715.2 Neuroterus valhalla
ATGCTTGATTTTAAATTTTGCTTTCTTCTTCTCTCTCTTAAAACTTGTGTACTTAAGTAATTCTCCGTTTTCTCACTTAAGTCTCTGTCAATAAGTCACGGCAGCCGCTGCAATACCAACATAAAATTGCGTTTTTTTCACTACGTTACTTCTACGTGACCCCCCCCCCCCCATGCCGTTACCAAGCGTAGGGTTTTTCTTGACCCCCTCCCGACCCTAAATTGGTAACGTAGTTTATGAACGGTCCCTAAGAGCCCGAACACCGGCCTCCCCACTCCTACCGGCGGATACAGGGATAACTCAAAAGTAGAGGGGACATGTAAAAGACACAGAACACCGCGGAATCACAGCCGAAAATTGAATCCGAACTCGACTACGATGGAAGCCAGCAGCTGCAGATAAATTATGAACAGCGCCCATAAGTGAAACAACGTTTCAAATTTTGTTCTCCAAGAGATCAGAGCCCAAAAGTCCTGAATAAATTTGATCTTTTTTATTTACCCTACCCTCAATTGGAGTTGAAAGGAAAACATGATTGCATAAAATCCCTAAATTTCTGTTTTCATGAGTTGTTTTGTTACAAACATAGCGAAAAACATGGATATTTCTACAACTTTTTCTTTACCTTCCCGCGAAAAATTCAAAAGAAGTGGGAATCTACCTGAATCAGTACAGTGGCATCAAAGCTTCAAAATTAGTTCATGCAAAGTTGAAAGTAAGAGGTTCAACCAATCATTACTGTAAAGATTTCTAGGGAAACAATTGATTTATCTTATTCAGCCAATGTACTTTGTCTTAGTTCTGACTTTGATTCAAATTTAATATTGAAAACATTGCATTACTCTTTGGAAAGCGCACGCAAACGTGCCACTCTTGGTAAATGTTTAAATATCGTTGTGTAAATGTTTGCGAAAAGATCAAAGTACTGCACCTACGATCGATTCCTAACAATTCCGAGAAAATTGACGCAGAGGAATGATAGTTCAAAGCATTCAGAAGTACATCAATTCTTTTCAATGGGGTCCAGCCTTCAGAAAGAAGCTGCTTAGTTTTATCACTTTATGTGCAACAGTAGGGCACCATAATCTTCTAGTTTGTTTATAGTATTGAGATCTTCTTTTGAAAGTTAGTTTTTACCATGAAAGTGGAGTCTTGAATTTATTCGCCTGATTCTTATATTTGATTAGCAGCGTGAGATATGTGAAAGCATCTTGCTTCGCATACTTTGTTTGATTTTTCAATCAATGAGGCTGAAGAGAATTCAGGAAAAAGAGTACAAACAAAGAAATGAGTTGTTTCTATAATATGGTTCAAAGCTCAAAGGATACATCCAAGAAGTTTTTTTTTAAGGTATTATTTCTTGAGTTCGAGTCATCGAATTTAATTTCCCATTGATTTTAAAATTCTTTAGATCGGAGAATTCTACGGACGAGGATGGAAAATGACCATACTCTGCTCAATTCAATTACATTCACCGCTCACATGGGGGCCGGTATCGGGGGTTGTGGTCCTCAGGCGAAAGAAATTAGAAATCCAGTTTGAACCAGATTTGAAGCGACGACTGACTAGGCGAAGGTAAACACTCAGGACCGTATGTATCGTCTCTGGACCGGTGCGTGAATACGTGCGTCGCAAGTCTCCAAGTAAACAACTTCTATACTACGCATTACGGTCCTGCCATTTCAAGGCTGATGGGATGTCGTGCTGCGTCGTGCGAGGCTCTACATGCTCTGATATGACATATTACGTGGATTTTCGAAAAAAGACTTCAAAAACAAATAATAACGATCCTCTTCCATACGGTCGTGGATCGCAAAACTTTTCTCACCACCAGTATCGCAATTACGCGTTCGTGATTTTTTCTATAAATTATTACAATTAAGATGTGTGCGTAATTCTACGATTTTACAAACCAATAAATGTAACAGGATCATTTCGCTGGAGAAGAGTATAGGAAATATAAAAAATCGAATGCAGGCAGTATTTTGGATTCCTAATTAATATAAATTAATTCACATATTTAAATTGACAGCATAAAGAAATACATGCAGCTTTGGAACAAAGTGAGTGAACTACATCCATCAATTACCAACAGTGCACGAAACCATACCATATTGACTTTAAATTAGAGCCTTGAAATTTGAAGTTGACCTTATCAACAAGCAACAAAGTGAGCTGTTGCGATGAGGATGTACACTCATTCTGAGAATTTGTCTCTTCGCTTCTATACTTGCTCAACCTCTTCGCTTGATATTGACAAAAATAATTTCAATTACAAATACGATCGCGGAGGTAAGAAATCCAACAATAAGTTCAGTTAGAAGAATTGGGGAAAGTTGATTGCTACTGATTGACAAGTCATCTAAAGCTCCTTTGTCTTTCTCCGTAGGCGACATTTTCGGCACAGCGTCCTCGTCCCTTTTTTAGAGATTCCAAATGCCATCAATCGTTCCATCCGAACCCTCAAACTGCAAATTGAACCAGTTCGTTTGTGTTTTCAACACCACACAACTTACATTCCTGTCTGTGATTGCATGAAGCACACAATCCTCAGGGAGCAAGAACTGATTGCAAGACTTTTCCACCATGCTCAAATTGAGGATTTCTTTATTCATTCATTTATTGATTGCTGGATGAACTTGAAGATTTAGACCTGATTCATCCAGTTCAGCCAATGTAGTCAGTTTATATTCTGATTCTGATTGCAAGTTGATGCTGGTGAGCATTGCATAAATCTTTGAAGAATATGCAAAACTAACAATACCTATGTAGGCAAATATGATCCTCGCCTTCCATTCGGAAGGTTCTCGCGGAACTGTGAAACCGAGAATGACTTGCACCGTAAAAAACAAATTCCAGTCATTACTGTAGTATTTCAATACGTAAACCAGAAGCCATAGCATTGCAGAAGATGTTGCGATTGGGGCTAGTGCGTATAAGAAACTGAAATCAGTCAAGTCTATTCGATTTTGCATCTTTGGGTACAGAGCGTTGAAACTTCCAAAACCAATCACCAAGTTTTCGAGGAAGGAAGCGTGACCAACCTTCAGCAGCATCGTACGAACAAGACGGATTTGGTTTCCTTCTCGAAAGTCGAATATTGTTTTTGACTCTTCGAAAGCAACACTGAAGTTCATGTTCATGGCAAAAGCATCCATCAAAAATGTGTCGATTTCCGAAAAATTGACTGTTATATGGTAATGATTCATGTTTTGAAGTTTGTCTGGAAATAATGCTACTCCAGATAAATACTTCCTCGTTATGTACTTTTCTTTGAATGGGTTGAAGTAATGCATCCTTGATGTGTTCCTACAGATTTCAAGAATACTGACGTCCAGAAATTTATTATTCCAGGCGTTCCGAAGTAGTTTCTTCTTCATGGGATCCAGGGACTCTTGCACATCAGAGTGTTGAACGAATAAACACTTTGGTCGAAACTGACGTTTTAACGGAATGCTGATCAACTGTATTATTTCCGTTGCAATATTCGTGTCGTTCTGGATAGCATCAATTATCATAAAAAATGTTGTAGCTGGAAAATCGAAAGCCCTGGACTGCTTTAAGTAATTGATATCCTTCTCGATTGTTTTATTTCGCACAAGATCGTATGTACTTGGTTTAACATGTTCGATTGCTTGAAGAATTGTCTGAAATTGTTCCGCCTTTTGTGATAAATCTTCATTAATAATCAGCAACGTTTGATACGTGGAGGCATCTTGCTCAACGTACTCTGCTAAATCTCTTAAGAAATTTGGTTGGTCCGCGTCTCGTTTGCAATCAACAGAAAGACGCGCTAGACAGGAAAGAAAAAAAACAATGACCGAGTTAATAAACATTTCCAAGATCCGAGAATTCCAGCGATCACTTTGCGTGTCTGTTCCCCAAAAAAAAATTCCACGATGTTTTTCTCCCCTTTGCTGGACAGCAAGATCAATTATTTATTTTATTGTCACGATTGCCGTAGCAATTTGTGTTAACGCTTGGGGAATACATGATCATAAAACAGAATCGATTGGTCTGTACACCGCAATACATTGAGCAAATTGACATAATTTTTCGAGAAGCTCCATTATTTTGATCTTACGATCAAATTCCAAACAAGAGTGAAGTATTATTACTGGTCAACAATTTCATTCGTAATGATAAAAAATGATGATATCATAGAAATAGAAATTAGAAAAACAATTTTTAGATCAAAATTGTAGATGGACGAAATAACTGAAATGGTAAGGAACACCAGCGAATACCTAATATCGTCGGGCGAACTTTACGAAACAATGAAGGCACACCATGATAGAAAATAGCATTTCTTAAAAGCGAACAGCAAAACCACAATAGTCAAACGACGAAACTAGTTAATAGTGACAGAAGAACTGAATGCTATGAATCGGGCCGATTCATGTCTCCCTCAAAGTCGGACAAAGATATTTCCAAAAAGAGAACAAACAAAGAAGTTGCGAAATGTATGAACATTTTCAAGACGTGAGAACGGCAGCACTCACTTGAAGTGTCTACTTCTCAAATGAAAGAAATGAGTTTTTTCCCCCATACTATGCTTCGCAGTGAGCATATCAACTTGTCCGTTCCACGCTTAACCATTGCACATCGTAAAGGCGAACGCGGACTTCTCAATCTTCAATGCCTGTACAATAGGGTGGTCCAAAAAAATTTTTTCCGGATCTTTATGCAAAACGCCCGGAAATTTGTTCGAATTCACAAAAAAATAAATACATTTTTTTTTGTTAAAAAAAAAATATATTTAGATGAATGAAGTTCGAAATTCACCATTTTTCTTCACAATTATTCACAGAATCTGCTGTCCAAAAGAAAAACCTAGTAAGTGACTTTTGCCATAGAGGTTATTTTCTCACGTAGATATGCCTGAAAATAGTCACTATGGAAAAAGTCACTTACTAGGTTATTCTTTGGGACAGCAGGAATGCGAATAAATTATTACGTTTCAAATATCACCCCCATAAGTCTGTTTTATACACTGTTAAAAATCTGCGGAGTAAATGGCTGGCGGAGTTGAGAGTACAATTTTCAGAGTATAAAATCGACTTAGTATCGATAACGTTCAACTCCGCATATTCTACTCTAGAGTAAAATAGAGTTAGCAAAAGGTTATGAAGTGTATTCAGAGTAAATATAAATAATTCGCACCACACAGAAACAAAATCTTAAACTATGCTCAGTCCGGAGTTAAGAGGTCGTGGCAAGACTTCTTACGGAGCTTATGTTCGGAGCTGCTTTCGCAGTAAACTTGCTAACACTCTCTTCGGATTTGTATTGAATAACCTCGGAAAAATTCGTCGATCCAAAAGAAAATGCCTTATTCTTCAAGAAAACATTAATAATTTAGTGAAAATGATAGATATGTCATTGTAGGAAAATGTGCAATGCAGAGGCTATTCTCCTGGATTATTAAAAACAAAACTAGTTGCATTGGGAATTAATAATTAATACTGGAAAATGTGCCATTATTCAGGTTAAACTTTACAACAGATTTTAAGATTAAATTGAGATGCCATGAGATATTTTTAGCCGGGAAAATTGACAATTTTCCAATTTTAATATGAGAAATTGGACTGTAAAAAATAAAACTTAAGTTTTCATTATCAGTTGTATAATAATTAACTGCATTTTTCCCCCTTTTATATGAATCGTTCCGAGGCTCTATTGGCTCTATAGTTTATGTTCGGAGCTGCGTTCGCAGAAAACTTGCAAACACTCTCCAGAGTTGTTCGCCACATCATAATGTGGAGTTCTTTTCCAAGAGTTACATTTTAATTCGTCTCCTTCTACTCCACTTGCCGTTTACTCAGAATGGTGGGACTTTTATAGGGTATGCTTCGGAGTTGGTTTCAACTCCGCTTTTTTTAACAGTGTAGGGTCCCAAAAAACCCTCATAAGTGAAAAAATGGGTTTTTCGAGTTTTTGACGCTAATTATGATTTTTTTGCGGTTTTTAAACGCAGATTGTTTTGAATACATGAAATACTACTTTATACTGATAATTAGATGTTCATTCAAATTGTTCAATCAATTCATCATTGTTTTTAGCTACTTTCTCTTACAAAAGGGTTAAAAAGTCAAGGTTTTTTCCTAATTTTTCAACTTATTATTAACGTTTCAGTAAGAGCGAGGTAATATTCAAACAAAGTCAACAAAAATAATTGTTTAAACAATTTGCTAATGTTTATAACAATATTCTCTTAGAATAAGGCTACAAAGTTGTGGTTTTTTCTGGAATCCACAAATTTTTGTCCACTTTTCACTTAAAGTGGGTAATTATTTTATTTAATTTAGCAAAAATAATTGTTTTAACAAATCGTGAATGTTTATAGCTATCTTCTTCTAGATAAATACTACATAGCTGCAGTATTTTCCTGAAATTTTAAACTTTCTATCACTTTTGCCCACTTTTTACTTGGAGTGAGTTGATATTTAAACAAATTTGACAAAAATAGTTGTTTTAATAAATTATTATTGTTAATACCTATCTTCTCTGAGACTAGTGCTAGAAAGTTGCAGTTTTTTCTAGTCTATCAGGCCTTTTAAGAACTTTTCACTTAGTGAGGTGATAATTAATGCGAGTATTGTATTTTTTTAGGTAAATTATTTTTCTTGACATTGGAAAAAGAACAAAACTAATATACCTAAAAGAATACAATACTACGTAGAATATGATTCTCTCTAATGTTTATTTATTATTTGTCCACAGCTAAAAAGGTAGAGCAAAGTTAAACATTTCAGAAAAAACCACAACTTTCTAGCACTCATCTAAGAGCAAAAGGTCATAAACAATAATAAATTCTCTAAATGAGCATGTTTGTTAACTCGCAATAATTATTACCTCACTAAAAACGCAGTTCATAAAAAGCTTAATAATTTAGAAAAAAAACGCAACTTTTTAGCAGTATCCAGTCTAAGAGAAGATAGGTATTAACAATAATAATTTGTCTAAATAATTATTTTTGGTAATTAAATTAAACATTAACTCACTTCAAGTGGAAAGTGGGCAAAAAGTTTTGAATTTCAGAAAAACCCGCAAGTTTCTATCATTAGGCAAAGAAAATGTCATGAGCAATGATGATAAATTGTTTAAATAATTTGATTTTCAACATGAATCAATTATTACTTCTCTCTAGTTGAAGGGTGATAGAAAGTTTAAAATTTTAGGAGAAACCGCAATTTTCTGTACTCTAGAAGAAGATAGCTATAAACATTCACAATTTGTTCAAACAATTATTTATCTCTGCTAAATTAAGTTAGATGATTACCCACTCAAAGTGAAAAGTGGACAAAAAGTTGTAAATTTCAGAAAAAACCGCAACTTTGTAGCATTATTCTACGAGATTATTGTTATGAATGATAGCAAACTGTTTGAACAATTATTTTTGTCAACTTTAATTGATTATTACCTTGCTCTAACTGAAACATTGGAAATAAGTTGGAAAATTTAGGGAAGACCTTGACTTTCTAACCCTTTTCAAAGATAAAGTGGCTAAAAACAATAATAAATTGTTTGAACTAACTATAAACTAAGTAAATAAACTAACTAAACTAAGTATTGTGCACATCATCGCGGACGATAGGGAGCCTCTCCTGGCAATGGTCAGAAATGAGAATGACATTAGAAGTAAGGACAGTGCATTACTCCATCAAGATTCCTCATTCCTAAGAGCACAGTTGAAGAGAGCAGAGGCCAAAAACTTCCTAAAACTACATGAAGACAAGTTGATGTACGGAAATTTTCACAAAGTTGTAAAAGGACAATCCTTGTCACATGAATCATCGTTTGCTTTCCTTAAATCATCTGGAGTCAATACAGGAACAGAGGGTTTCATTGGCGCGTGACACGATGGTGTGATTTCCACCTTAACATACCGTAGAAGCATATCACGTCAAGAGGTTTCCAGCGAAAGGTGCAGGGCGTGTCTGAAGCTCCCTGAGCACTTATGGCATATACTATCGAATATCCGTATTCACGCAGGAACGACATATTCTTACAGACACAATGCTGCATTAAGAGTACTTTACCACCATCTTTGTCGCTATTATGGTGTTGGCCTGCCCTCCTGAACGCTCCAAAGAGTATATAGTCTATTGTTGGAGACGAGCAGTGCCGAATTTACTGTAACTACGATTTCTCGCAAATAGCCCCTTCCCAAAACACAAGACCTGACATCGTGCTCCTCGACAAACGTGGATGAACTTTGTTTATGATCGAATTCTCGGTCCCGGCTGACTCCAACATGAAAGGCAAGGAACTCGAGAAATAGAAAAGGTACAAAGATCTCAGAAATCACCTCAAGCGATCTCATGAAGGATATTTGGTTTCATTTCAAATATATTTTATTTAACGTTGTTTTCCTTCTTATGATTTATGAAAATATCAATATCCTTTGAAATTCCCTTCAAGGCATTTCTCAACTGAGCGTACGCGACAGATCTAAGTTTTTTTAGAGAGTGCTTCATTACGAAATTTCCCTCACCTCCCCAACTTTCCTTTTAGACAGTTTTCTTCGGGGTTCTAGATATTTTTTGGAATTCTAAAAGAATTTTATGCCTGCACCATGAATGAATCACCCTGCCCAGTAGTATCATTGTTGATTTTATTATATCGATTTTTCGATTGTCGTTTTATATCAATGTTTAGGATATGACGTCTGTTATATGCATGCATGTATTTATGTATGCCTGCATGTTTGTATGTTTTTCTGTTAGGACGATAACTTTTGAAAAGAAATATCTATTTGATTGGCCTTCGGTACACACTTTTAGAATCAGAAGCTGAAGGTCAAGTTCGCTAGCCAGCTGTTTTGGTTGAAAATTCAAAAAGATAGAGCATTTTGAAAATTGTTAAGATCATTTTTTCCAAGACTTAAAAATCGTAAGTACGCATTTCTGTAGTAGGTAATAAGTGGAACAATTAATGCTCATGATTTCTTTTGGATACAAAAAAATTGTCAGAATGATGGCAATTTCCAGATTGAAAAACATGAATAAAAATGGGAAATTTTAGCCAAACAACGCAAGATATGAAAAACGTTAATCAAAAAAAAAAAAAAAAATTTCTTTGTTGGAGGTCTGGAAGGTGATCTCTGAAACTTTTACAATTTCCTCTAAAGAATCAAAAATCAAATTGCGTTCGCATAAAAAATATTTAAAAATATAAAGTTTTATTTTTTGGTCAAACTATTCAAGGTACAGGGAAACAGAGATGCACAAAAATTGTGCAAACAATTAAGATATTCAAATTTGGTAAAATTAACTCTTTGACAGAAAAAGTAGTTTTCGCTTCAGTCATATAAAACCATATTGAAAATGAAAAAAATGGAGTTTTCAGACAATTGATACAAGCTCTGGAAAAAACAAATCGACTCAAGTTCTACACCAGGAAAATATCTTTTAATGTGTTATCTTTTTTCTCATTGGACGCGAAGCTTTTGTTTCAATCGTAAAAAATGAAATCAAATTTTTAAAAGAAGTACACAACATATGAAAAGAAATAAAGCAACAAAACTACTCTAATGTTTTGGAAAAATTTAATCGAGTGCGCAGCACGAGACACGCGATGAGAATATATTCGTTAATGCCAGAGAATCTTTAGCAAAAGAAAATTCACAATTATCGAATGGAAGAAGTCGACATTCTGCTTCTGAGTTTCGAAAGCTCTATATGCAAATGTAAAAAAGTACAAAGACCAAGCTCAAAGCGCGAGATTTGCAAGACGGGCGCCTTCGACGCTCAAACTTGCGAACTTAAGAATATTCCGATTAAATTCAGGATGATTCACATATTTCGAGAAACATCTTATACTTCAGGATATTTGACGCACTTAAGGAGACATGAGGATATTTCAAGATACTCCAGGAGATTTCAAGATGTTTCAGTGGTACTTCATGATAATTCAGATACTTTCAAAGACCTAATATACTTTTTGATACTTCATGAAATTTAAAATACTCCATATACTTAAGGATACTAAACCGACGGCAGTAGCTGCGCGGTAACTTCCGACTTGGGCGGGATCTCGAATGTCAAGCATGAACGGGCGTGGTTAGCGCCCGGTTGGGCGACTGTTTGGGATTCTCGCTTAGTCATGTTTTCACTATGTTTAATTACTGCCGAGCGGGAGATTGGACGCCGAGGATCGGTATAGGCATTCGATAGCATCGAATGCCTACATCTAAACTCGTCTGTCGATAATCGACTGCGCTCAGGAGTTTTGGTTTTCTGCAGTTTTCCTCTCCTCTGACCAAATGTTCAGGCGAACGCGAGCGTTTTAAGTTTAAAATCCGGCTGCAGACGGTAGGGGTTTCAGAGATTAAAGATCCCACAGGATTTAGTACGTCAGGCATTGCTTGGAGGCTTATTATGAGAGTTAGGGTTATTGGGGATTTCGGGAAGAGATTTGAGTTGAAGGGTTCAATGTCGGACGATCTCCTGTGGTAGGTGGGATTATAGATATGTAAAAACCCGAAAAGGGTATGCATGGAGTGATGAATCTAATCTACTTAAGGATACTACAGATATTCCAAGTTATCCCGATAAAATTCAGAATATTTCAATTAAATTCAGGATGATTCACATATTTCGAAAAACATCTTATACTCCAGGATATTTGACGCACTTTTAGAGACATGAGGATATTTCAAGTTACCTAAGCATATTCAAAGGAACTTCAGGAAATTTCAAATACCTAAAGATACTTGAAGATATTTCGAAACATTCGAAGTTACTCCATGATATTCAAAAATTCTTCAAAATATTGAGAGATACTCCAGGATATTTCCAGATATTCCAAGGTACTTCATAGTATTTTAAGTTACTTCAGGACACTTCAAGATACTTCAGGATACTTCAACATATTACAAGGTACTTCAGAAAATTTCAATGTAATTCAGAATAATCCTCAAATGTATTGGAATGCGTGAAACAACCTGAAGTTTGTGGAGTATCTTAAAAGACGAAATTCGAAGTACTTCACATACTTCAGGGTATTTCACCTACCTAAAAATACTCCATATACTTAAATTTTCTGCATATACTCTTAACTGCACAAGAAACTTCAGGATACTCTAGGATGTTCCGGAGTAATTAGGAATATTTCAATGAACTTCAGGACGATTCACATATTTCGAAATACTGCACATACTTCATGGTATTCCACGCACTTCGCGATGATTGAGGATATTCGAAAAACCTTTAGTACATCTCAAAATGCTACACGATATTTCAAGTTACCTAAGGTTATTCAAAGGTACTTCAGGAAATTCCAATCACTTCAGAATACTAAGAGATACTTCAAAACATTTGAAGATATTTTATTATATTTGAAGATACTTAAAAATATCAGGAAATGCTTCAGGATATTTTAAAATATTCCAAGGGACTTTAGAAAATTTCAATTTGCTACTTCAAAGTATTTCACATACTTCAAGATACTTCACATACTTAAGAATATTTTAATATACTTCAGGATATTCCGAAGTAATTCAGAATTATACCACATTCTTCAAAATACCTCACATACTCTAAAGTTTTCAAGATACTTCAGCATATTTGAAGGTACTCAAAGATATTTCACATACTTCAAGATACTCAAAGATACTTCACAATATTTCAATATGCTTCGGGATGGTTCACATCCTTAATATGATTCTACATACTTGGAGATAATTGTAGATATTTCAAAGTAATTCCGATTATTTCAAGGTAGTTCAAGTTGTTTTAACACATCGCCTACTCCAAGATACTTCGCATACTTTAACATATTTCCATGATAATTCAGAATATTCCAAGATGGTTGAAGATAATTCGAGTTACTTTGGGATATTATACGTACTTCAAGGTGCTTAAGAATATTCAAATATACTCCAGGACAATTCACATTCTTCAAGATACTTGGGATATAACACGTACATCAAAATACTTTGGGATATTTCAAGATACTTCATGATATTTCAATATACTTCAGAATGTTTCTATGTTATTCAGAGTATTCCTCAAGTATCGTAAAGTACGTACAATATCCTGAAGTTTGTGAAGTATCCTGAGTCACGTACTCTGAGATACTCCACATAATTCAGGGTATTTCACATACTTGAAAATATTTCAAGATATTCCGCGATATTTCAAGATATTGCAAGGTGCTTCAGGATAATTCCAATACCTCCAAAGACTTAATATACTTTTCAGTACTTCATATACTTTAAATACTCCATATACTTCAAGATATTCAGGAAAAAATCAGAATGTTTTAATAAACTTCAAAATCATTCAAATATTTCGAAATATTTAATAGATTTCATGATATTTCACGCATTTCAGGAGACTTGAGAATATTTCAAAATACTTCTAGATAGTTTAGGTTACCTAAAGATATTCAAAGGAACTTCAGGAAATTTCTAATACTTACAGAGACTGGAGAATACTTCAGAATATTCAAAGATACTTAAAAATATTGAGAGATTCTCCAGGATATTTCACAATATTTCACGGTATTCCGAAAGATTGAAAAATACTTCATGAATCAACAAGCTCCTCCAGAATTTTTCAAAATACATCACAAAATTTCAAGGTACTTCATAATTTTTCAAAATACTTAAGGATACGTCAAGATAATTCAGAATATTTCAATATACTTCAGGACATTTCATGTTCTTCAAGATACTTCAGATTATTTCAATGTAATTCAGAAGATTAGATTAGATTTATCACTCCATGTATACCTTTTTCGAGTTTTTACATATATATATATTCCCTCCTTCCACAGGAGATCGTCAGACATTGAACTCTTCAACTCAAATCCCTTCCCGAAAATCCCCAATAACCCCAACTCTCATAATAAGCCTCCAAGCAATGCCTGACGTA
>WSXT02053622.1:0-12881 GCA_011762715.2 Neuroterus valhalla
TCAAACTTGCGAGCGAAGCGAGCTGCGCGCGGAGCGCGCGATGAGAATGTGCCCGCGAAGCGGGCAGATTTTTTTTTGACAGAGTTGAGAGAACTCTTCAGAACCAATCTTAGTCTTACAGTTAAAGCAGTCACAAGGCTCTCCTTAACTACCGTATGCGGAACACCCTTGGACTCAAGAATATTCAGATATTTGTATGACTCGCTCTCAACCATTGCCTCTTTATAGTCCTGATTCTTGTTCTCAAATTTCTCGTTTCCTGGTTCTCCTCAAATTAAATGCACTGTTCTGCATTCATCTAGTCCAAACTCCATGTGGATCTCATTTGAAATCTGTCCAGTGACATTGATTTCTTGCTGCAATTTCAGGTTTGATCTAGCGTGCAACTTTAGGTCATCCATGTTCGGAAGATGGGTCTGGATATGAACATCCTCATCATCATTTGTTTTTATTCTATGACACATGCTATTTAGTGTTTGGCTAAATGGTTTTATTATTAAACAGAACTATAATGCACTGAAGGAGTCCCCTTGAAAGACACCCGTTGTAATGCGAATTTATCTAGTTCTCCTTGGTTGCCCATGAACAAAATACTTGATTTTTTTCCCCCAAACCATCATCTTACGACCTATAAGGTCAATGATGCGTGGGCACGGTGGGTGGTAACGGTCACAGCGTCAATGGTAACTAGATCTCTGCTGCCCTGTGAGTTTTCGCAACATTCTTTTTGTTCTTCGGTTAGGATGTTATTCTCAGCACAGTGCTGGTAAACCTCATCTGCGATTACCGCTGTGAGGCACTTATAAATCGTTTCGAGACAGGCGATTGGTCGCAATTCAGATGGATTCCGAGCGTCTGGTTTCTTAGTCAACATATACGTGGTTCCTTTGAGTATAAAGTTCGGCATTAGATCAGGATGTTCAATGATCTTCTGGGAACTCTTCACCAACGCAGTGTGCACACTTGCAAGGTACTTGTACCAGAAGTTGTGCACCATGTCCGGACCTGGAGCTTTCCAATTACTGGATCTTTCCGAAACCGCTGAAACGTCTGAGTCTGTGATCATGGTAGGCTCCATTACAGGGTTCAAGCCTACCCTTTCCCCAAACACTTGGCCAGTAGTAGGCCATGTCTCCCAATTGAGAAACTTCGGTATTGAGCTGCAGGTTTGGCTCCTTATTCAGTTCACGATTCACCTTCTTTCATCTTCCTGGTAGGTTTGATTCTGCTGGCTTCTCGCACTGCTCTTATTGTATCGACGCAGTCTAGCAGTAAGAACACCCAGTCTCTACCGATGAAAATCTATTATCCCATCTAATCTTGCAGGTGTCAGTGTCTCGATGTTCCGAGGACAGATGATATTATTAATAATTTATCAGCTTTCTGGTTCTATTTCCTTTCTTATATTGGGTCAGTCGACCCAATTTGCTTCTTACTTTGCTGACATCCATATCCAACCTGACTATCCATGGGGAACGTTTTTCCGTCTTGGGGCGAAGACTGCATCTGTAGGCTTAGTTCTACGACCTAACGTTCTCACAACTGCCAAGGCTGCACAATGCACAAGAATTTGCACCTGTAACACTGATAGTTCTTCATTCAAGTGCAGAGGCAAAACCTTGTTGCTGAGGTGTCCTATCAGTGCATGCAGATCATTTGTGATAAACATTTCCGACAAAGGGTGCCTTCTCGTTGGTTCTACATTCCTGAACTCCAATAAGGCTTGATCGAAATTCCTGTAGAGGTGCTGCAGTTTTTGAAGGGATCTTGCTGTTCAAACGAACGACGTTGATGTCCGAATGTAGTTCTAGTGAACCCGGCCCTTGTTCTTTATTATCTGTTGCACCTATGCCTTCAGCTTCGCTAAGGTTTTCATTATCCACATCTTCTATGGGTATTTCATTATTTTGAGGCTGCTGTCCTGCTTCCATTCTGATAGTAACTATTTCCACCTCCAAGAGCAATCTGTTAACAGATATTGAGTGTTTTTGATCTAGCAGATTCTGTTCCCTCATCATTGTGGCTAGATGCGATTACTCGAGTAAGAAACTACGATGACGTTCTCTTCTCACACTCTGCCCACTACTCTGAGCCACAAAATAGAGGCGCATCACATCTCTGTTAATATGATGTGTCCATTTCAATCCCCTCCTTAATCGCTGAATCACCACTACAGCCTCTGGTTGAATAGCGCCGTCTGCTTCTGGAAGATGTGGTACTGGATCATCAAGAGGTTGTGAAGGAAACATCAATTCCATGATGATGTTGTAATACAGCATCAGTCTCCACTTGGTCTTGTAGTGAAGCTTCTTCTACTTGATGTTCACCATCGATGGTTTCCCTCGCCGATTCCACTTCTCGCCTATTCTCCATAGCTCGGTCTTCTGAGATAAAAAGATTATTACGGATGTCCTTGGCCTCCGTGATAAGATACTTCACTTAAACTCTTTTTATATGGGGATACGTCTTAGCGAACTTTGTCCTCAAGTTGTAGCCCTTTTTGCGCTCGGTCTCAAATCCATTCTGTTAAGAGTCCTAGGTTCAGGGCAAATGGTTGATCTATGATGTCTGCTAGATCATTATGTCTATGCGTGTCCTCTCTCTGAGTCATTATGCGATAGACATCAATTAAATGCTCGATGGATTCATTGGTATATACTATATACACAATCGGAACCTGTCAACCACATCTTGATGTAAAACATGCTTGCGAAAATTTCTGGTGCCGACAAGCCTGTCCTGGATCTCTTCTCGAATCCTCCCGTTTTCGGGAACAGGGCGCCCTTTTTCAACCAAATATTATATTTCTCTTCATCCAATTCATGTCGAAGTAATTTTGCGCTTTGGTAATAGAGACGCATCAATTCTTCCCTCATTTTGGTTGTCCATATGATGCTCTCCCACGGTATTCCTGATGGGGTGGTTGGCTGCAAATCGCTTGAGCTAGCCAAAGCATCCTCAATATGCACAGCTGATGTTCCACTGTTTTCCGCGTTCCGCAGATGTTCTTGCTGGCCAGATTGTTGATTGGCGACATCAGCCTGACCATCACGCAGCTCACCATGACCACCGCTCCGCATGCTGTGGCCCCCTAGCGGTGGCTCCCGGGGTGCGCCGACGATGCTCGGGAAGCGACAAGCGTTTCAAAACTTTTAAAATACTCTCCATCATGATTGGGTTGTTTGGTGTTCTTCTTGGTCCCGTTCCTCCTCGTTTTCTGTCTGGCTGGCGAAGGTAACCCTATCGGTAGCAATGCTATGGCCAACGTAGCCATAAAAGTCATAAGAGGAAAGCTCAAGCCCTACCGCGACGACAATATATTGGCGAAACTGCCTGAGACACGGGATGGCCATCATGAATTAGGCCCGAGTTCTGCCCGTATTGAATGGACACTTGGCACTACGGCGGGAGATACGGGTTGGCAATTGCTTGCATCGTGACCCTAGCCCGTATTGCACTAGTATTGGCTTACCATTGAGGAATGATGGTTAGCCATTGTCGGCGTTTTGGACTAGGCCCGAAAATTACTAGTATTGGGCCGACTATTGGCATAATTGCCTGAGACACGGGTAGGCCATTATTAGCACTTTTTATTAGGCCCGTGTTTTGCTAGTATTCAGCCGACACTTGGCATAACTACACTGCATACGGGTTCGCCATAATACAGTTAACTGCAGTGAACCAGAGTTCTGCCAGTATTGCGGCTGCCCTTTTGTGCCAGTACTGGTACTGCAGTACTGGCGCGGTACCAAAAATGGATCGTACCTAGTACCATACCCGTACGGGCCAGCCAACTGTGGCCATCGGTAGGGTTATTATTATTATTATTATTATTATTATTATTATCATTTTTATTATTATTTTCGTCAAAAATCGATCTCGGGTTTTTCACCCTGTGTTTAATCATCAGCCACGGACTAAGTCAAGTGCCCGATGGAGTCAAGGTTCAAAAATTTGAAAACAAAGATCGAAATTTGTTCCATCTTCTCTTTATTTATTCAGTTTAGAATAGATCAAAGTGCGAACCTGAGGTTTTGTCGTAAAATGCTTCATCAGAAGCATGGCACACCCATGGGCTCTCCTGTTTCAGCCATCTTGTCTGAAATTGTTATGCAGGACTTGGAAACAGAAGTACCTTATAAATTTGATTTTGACGTTCCAATATATAACCGCTATGTTGACGATTCCTTTTTGATCATTCCGAATAATGAAGTAGAATTTGTAACTTCATCCTTCAATTCTTATCATCGTAGATTACAATTTCCTGCTAGAAAAGAAACTGATAATTCCATCAGTTTTTTTAACTTACAATTAATAAGGCCGGATAATAAAATCATCAAATTAACTGGTTCCGTAAAAAAACTAGTTAAAGAACTTTTATCGTATAAAAACTACCCTTATGATTTTATCGACAAGCATATAAGAAAAAGACTCTTAGAATTACAACAGAAAAATAATAATTTAAACACTTATGATAATAGTAATAGTACAAACGAATTAATAAGACAGGAGGAAAAGAAACATATTTTATCCATTCCTTATTTAGGGAAAATTTCACAGAATGTTGAAAGACTCTTGAATGGAACTGAAAATGTCAAAACAGTTTTCAGGGTAGACATGAAATTGGACAAAATAGTAAAATTAGGTAAAGACAGACTTGATATTCTGGATAAATGCAATGTTGTTTACAGAATAACTTGTCATTGTGGGAAAACATACATTGGCCAAACGGAACGTCCACTACGAATTAGAGTCAAAGAGCATAAAAACAACATTAGACTACATGAAAAATACCATAAGGACATAAGTCAACATTTAAATAAAGAACATCATGGTGATCCAACATTAATGAAATGGGATGATGTGGAAATTTTGCATTTTGAACCAAATCAATACAAACGCACTTTCGTGGAAATGGTTTACATTAAAAAGGAAGGAAATAGTAGTATGAATTTAATTTCTGACTTAGATTACTTTAGTAGATCATACCACATGATGGTTAAACATTTAACTTAATCATATAACTGAATTCTAAGTTCCATCTTTTCGATTTATTTGTAATTATGAGGAACGATCATACAATATCCCACAGTTATTATAAGTCGATTAAGGAAATCCATTCCTTTTTAATTACATGTACATACTTTACCTATACATATACAATTCTGCATTGTACAGATAGTTCCTTAAAAGGGCATTCATTGTGTTTCCGAGATGTGAAGGGAGCACACGCTTTGTTCTCTAAACCTAGTTTTAAATTCAGTTTGGCACACTTTTACTTTCAACTATTTACATTTAATATTGTAATACTTTGTACACAGATCTAATGAGGAAAACCAGCTGGTTTTCGAAACGTAATCGATTTGAAATTTGAAATATATTATTAGTCTGAAGATGTCGTATTTCGAGGTTTTATAGCCTTCACATATTGAATAGTAAAATTGAATTGTAACTCGAGGGTGTCACGGAAAACCCGTGGAAGTGCCAAGGATGAAACGATTGAAAGAGAAAACAATGAGAAAGTTCTTTCGAGATTGAGCGCAGCTCAATAGATCTATAACAAGAAGTTGTAAAAATTTTTACTCTTCGAGAAAAAGATTGACAGCAATTGTGTGCAGTGTTAACCGTATATGTGCCATAAATTGTTTTGTTTCTTTGGACTTGTTTCTTAGGCTCTGTTTGACATGAATCTTTTTCGCGAAACACGGACAAAATATTTGAAGACAAATAGGAGACTCAGAAGTGAAGAATTATTTGAATAAAATCTTTAATATAAAATAAAATTACAATTTTTTCAATTTCCCGAAACTTCCAAGAAAACTATTTCGTAATAAACCATTGAGAATCCAATATCACAGAGGCTAATAGATTTCTTCACAAGAAAAGAGAATGTGTTTCTAATTTGTTTGAAAAATTCGTTTGAGAAAGCCAGATATGAATACACTAATAGCATCATCCGTTTCTACTGAAGGAAAACATAAATTTGATATGTTTCCCATTTTTGTATGGACCTAATTGGCTACTGATTACTAATTGGTATTAATAAAGAAAATTTCTGTAACCTGAAAACAAAATTTGCCCTTAACACAATGTGCAATAGAATTTCAGGGAATTTTGTAATTCAATAAAACTTGTTATTTAAAAAGTTGCACTTATACGATTATACCGTGACCCCCTCCAATTTACCCGTCGTTGGTACGCTAACTTCAATTTTGTGAGTTACATACGTTCTTTTGGTTCAGAATAATACTGATCCGACAAATCCGATTTTCTATTTATCCCCTTAGCTTTTTTTTAATGAAACGAATGTAACAAATAATGTTTTCTATTTTTCCTTGTGGGTGATGGAAAATTTATTGCAATCGGTTTTTTCATACTGCAACACAAAAAACCCATAAAACAATACAGTTGAAGACGTTTTATCAAGATATAATGAACCAAACAGATTTTTAGCAACATATTATTTGTTGAATGTGTGTTCTCTTTAATTTACAATAATTTCACGTTTTTTTCGTTTCGTTTTGATTAGGAAGGTCATGAAAATCTCAGCAACATTCATAATCATTTGATAAATTTTCTATTTTTTGAATGAATTGGATTTAAAAAAAATGTATTTTTCTGGTATTTGTCGACCAAAAAATTAGATTCCTCGGGAGGTCAGTAATTTTTATTTGTAACTCTAACAGAAACGCCAAATCTAGAAAAACGTAATTGTTTTCGTTACATTTGTTAATTTATACACAAATTTTGAAACCTAATGAAAAATTAGCTCAAAAAATTTCCGGTGAATTTCGAGATCTTTTCCCTCAAATTTTCAGCATTTGAATCAATCGATATTTTTCGGCCGGATGGTATTTGCTAGGTGTATAAGCCATGAGGAACGCCATATTTTCAGATAAGTATTTTTTCTGACTTCATCAGGCTGAGTTCAAGTTTCCACGAAGACGTATGATTTTAGGTTAGCAATTGGTAATGTTTCCAAAAAAACGTTAGCTTTAGAATATATCTGGATTTCGAGATGAGCAAGGCGCTTATCTAAATTTCTAAGCGAAATTTAGGGAGAATAGGCGTCAAATAGTCAAATAGTTACGTAGGTAGACGAAGAAGGGAATAGAGGTTCCACCTATGAACTTTCAGCTTGACCTTTGGTCTCTGATCTGTCACCTTTGACCTATGACCTCTTATTTCATCTCATGATTCCTGACCAATATCTTTTACTGACCTGTGACAGCTCAAGTACGATTTTTCAACTTTTTTTCTCTATAATCGCACACTGTTTTAGAATTCAATATAATCGTAATAAACATGATAATAATAATAGTAATAATAATAATAATAGTAAATTTTTATAAAGTTATTAACAAGGAAAAATGTACAAAAGAATATAGTATGACCAATAACAACTTAAAAGGCGAGGTACAGCTACAGCTGCTTTACAAGCTAACCCTGTAGACTAATTTAAAACTAATTAAATTTACCTTAACATTGCTTAATTAACTTGAATAACGCGGGAGCGGTATGCGGGTCTGAATGTTTGAATTCGAATGTGAGGAATACGAAGAACAGAGTGACCTATTAGAACGGAACATGACGAAAAAAGAAACATAAGTTTTATTGCGTCTTTGAGTAACGCATAAGTCGACCAATAATGAGAACATTGGTTCAAATTTGAGTAGTTCGGTGCTCGTAAGAAGTACGAAGACGGTTCATCAATTCGCCTCTCACGGTTGATACAATGTGGGTTTTGAGAGGGGTTTTAAGGCTATTCAAAAGACTAGGAGCCGTTTGAGAAAAAGTAGCTTCTCCCTTGGCCGTACGCACCCGTGGTACATAGAGCTTACCATCAGATCTTGTAATAAGCGATTTCCTCACCCGTTTTTTCTCTACTAATAACAATAATTCGTATAAATATTCAGGGACCCCCCGCGAGAAGACCCTGGAAGAGAGAACACAGAGTCGCATCTCCTAACTATGCTCCATACGGAGCCAACCGAACTCTAGTAAAGCAGGCGTGATGTGGTCAAATTTTCTCACCCCGTAAGTTAATCTGAGGCAGGCATTTTGCACCCTCTGTATCCTCCGCTTCAGGTTTTCATTCAAGCAAGGGCCGTATGTTGTGTTCGCGAAATCGAAGAGAGACAACACCAATGATTGACAGAGTGTAAGCATTGCATCGTGATGCCTAGATTCCTCGCCTAGGTGACGGTAGACAAGAGCGCACCCTCAATCTTGAAATCGGGTAAGCACGCATCTTCGAAATTCCCAATAGGAAGAATCACAGATTCAACAGGGTTCACAACTAAAGCACGGTCCCTCGCCTACCTCGAAACAAAATCTAACGCAATGGAAAGGACCATAGCCCCGAAATCTAAGTCTGCTATCTTAAACCGATCATAAATCTGCGTGTTATCTGCATACATGTGGATGGTTACTTTAACCCTGCCCTGAGAGACAACTTCTAAAGTTGATAGGAATTCCACTAAAGGGTCTGGGAGATCGTTGGTGTAAACTGAGGAAAGAGTTAGGCTGAGCACCGCGGCACACCTCTCCTTAGTGGTCGGGAGGGAGACCGACGAGAGGTTGTAGTGTCCGAAACCTCAACTCGCTGGCTCCTGCTCGAAATAAAGCTACTTAAACAATGCAGCGCATTATCTGATAAACCCTCCGATTTTATTTCGGCTAGCATGAGCCTGTGATCAAGTGTTTCGAAAGCTCGTGAAAGATCGAGTAGTGCCAATATCGTAACCTCTGAATTATCTAGAGCACGCCCTTTTTCATCTGCCACGCGGAGCAAAGTAGTGGCCGCAGAGAACCCACTCCTGAACTCAGACTGGTGGGAGGGCAAAATACCATTTTTGTTTATAAGGGGAATGAGTTGCTGAAGATAAATCTTTTCTAGCACTTTTGACAAGTATGGAAGAACGGTTATTGGATGCGAATCCATGTAAGAACTTGGAAGGTTACATTTCGGAAGAGGGCGAACAATACTCATCTCCCAAGCCGTAGGAAAAACCCCGGTTCTCAACGAGGAGTTTATTATGTCCAATAAAGCAGGCAAGCACGAGGTTATACAGAGAAGGATCGCGTTGCTGTTGACACCATCGGACCCTGATTCTGTGGACTTTATGGATTTGACTGCAGCGTACAGATGACTAAAGTCAATCTCGTGGGATTTAAAAAGGCCCCTATTGCTGGAAACTACTGACGAAAGGAGATCCTGAATCACTGTGTCCGATGTCGTAGCTGGCGGCAAGGTATCGAGAAAGTGATTGCTGATTTTTATTGGATCCAGGGGGAGATCACCCCACGAAATTTGTTTCTGCCCAGACCACACACCGGCCTGGTACACTCTATCCCAGATGTGCTTGGATGAAGGTTTATCCCGGGAGCTGGATAGAAACCCGACCTTTTCGCGACGCATCGCAGCTGTTGCAAGATTCCGAAGATGTGCGTACTTAGCGTGGTCAGAATCCGATTCCGATTCACGACATTTGGAGCGTGCCCTGTCCCTAGTTCTAAACATTTTTTTAACCGCTTCCGAAAACCAGGAAGGTTTGGGTCTTGCTATCCTGAAATTTTGGAGGGGACAAAACGTGTCGGTCAAATTGAGAACAATCTCACAAAGCAGTTCACCTTTTCGTCTGATGAACTCGCATTTAATACGCTTTTCCAATTCGCCGAGCTTGCTGCTACATCGAATGCTTCACCCCTGCTTGGTGTTAGACTCTACTTCCAACTCGCAAAAGACTAAAGCGTGGTCAAAAGGTTATGATTACTTAATGAAACCGGAATCCAAAGATGATAACTTTTCGCTTATAAAAATGAAGTCCAAAACTGCCGAAGAATTCTCCGTAGTACGCGTAGGATCTTTTATTAACTGGATGAGTGCGAAGGAACGGGCTAGATCAAAAAGTTTTGAACTTCCAGGTCGATTTGTAAGGGCAGCATCAAAATTGAAGTCACCAATACAAATCACGTGGTTTGCAACACAGCTTGTACGGACCAGAACATCCTCCAAGTCATTGTCCCATAAGGGACCTGAACGTGGACTCCTCTATACCGCTACCATGCCAATGACTGTTTTTTTTTAAGGTGAATTGCTATTGCGCAGATATCTACTGAAATATTCTCATTTGGGACCACCTTGCACGGAGAAACCCAAGCACCAATGGTTGATGTTTGTTGGAAACAAAAATCGCGAAACACCACTGGACGCTGCGTAAGCACAGTTCATTAATGTGCACGCAGCGGCCAGTGATGACTTACGCAGCAATGATAAAAACATAACTGATTCGTTCGTATGCGTCACTGGCCATAATCTACGCATCAATTGTAAGTGCGTGCACGGCACTCAGCGATGTGCGAAACAATAAATGCGAGTCGCAACAACGTCATGTGGCTCGCACCGGCCCGCATGAAGTTTTTCGCTCTGAACTCTCATGCGCATCGGCATGATTCTTCATTGTTTCGCAAATTGCTAATGTGATATTGTTGAGTGCTGCACACGCACTAACTATTAATACGTAAAACTATGGCCAGTGATGCGCACGAACGACTCAGTCTTGTCTTTATCTTTATCGCGTAAGACATCACTGGCCACTGCGTGAACACTAATAAATCGTGCGTGGACACTAATACATGGTGCGTACGCAGCGTGCAGAGGTGTCTGGACGCTTTTTTCACGCCCAAACACGACTGGGTATTGTCAAACGCAAGAATCAATGGTGTTTGGTTTCTCCGTGTGAGTGGCACAGAGTTATCAACTAACCGGTCAAATCGCAGGTTTTCTATTATGTAAGTAACTACCCCTCCTCCTCAACGAGTTGCGATGCTTATACGATCTGTGCGTATCACTTTGAAACCTCCGATCAAAACTGCTGAACTAGAAATATCACAAGGCAACCACGTCTCGGAAATAGCTATAATATCTACATCATATATGTGAATTGTATCTATTATATGATTTACCTTAGGTACAAGAGATCTGGCGTTGATATGCGCCATACGGAGAGGTATCAAACTGCAATTATTGGCTTTCTTTAAATGATGAAACGGGAGTGAGACATCAAATACAGTATCCGAAGAACAAAAAGATTAAAAGGAATGGACGACGGTATAAAAGAGGAGCTCAGTGATCGATCAATTCTGTCATTCGAGATATCGCGCACAAAGGTAAAAGGAGAAAAAGTGGAAAAGTTATTTGACATACCAGGTGCGTCTGACACTCTGACTTGCGAGAAGTTTTGTGATATCGAATCAGGCACGCTGACAGTAGTTGACTGATATGTTGAGGACAGTCAGGACTGGCCGGATGTCGAAGCTGGACTTAGATGGTTTTTCAAAAAAGAGCCGAGGTCTGCCCCCTCTGGGACCCTCATTGTTTTTAAAGCCTCCTTTTCGTTTCTGATCCAGACTGCTTTCCTGAAGAACCATGTTTTGCCCTCTAACCTTTCAGCTCTCATCTTCTCCTTTACTGCTTCCAGGTGCAAGTAAGGATCCACGGATTGATTTTTGTTTACGTGGATGGCCCCTTCTTCTAAGTTAGGATCGATTTCCTGGACCATTAAGGATTTTTTATTTTTGATCTTGCACGAAATCAGGTTTGGGACGATTTTTGACTTTGTAAGGAATGCGAAACACATCCTCAATGTCGTTCTTGACTAATTTAGAACCTGTCAAAGCTCCTATCTTCTCTACAATACTCGAAAGAACCTCATGAGCGGCCATGGGCGGCCCCGTGATGATTACTTCCCTGTTCCTAATAGAATTTTCCTAGCGGGATATCCTTTCTCCTTGTGAGGTTTTGATGTCCTTGATAGCTGCTTTCTGGATCGAATTGTCTTCCCTTAGCTCTTTTTGGGAAGCATCAACTTTTGTTAATCTAGAGCTCACCGACTCCTTTTTGCTTAACAAAAGGGAGTTTTGTTCGGTGATAGCTTCCATTTGGGTCGAAGGAGAAGCTGCATTTACATTTTGCCTCTCCAAAGTTTCACTTGTTCGCAAATGAGATCAAGTTTGGCTAAGATCATGGAGGAAACAACATCTGGAGCAGCCGTTGGTTGTGTGATTGAGGGTGGAGATGGGAGTTGTTTGAGAGCGATATCATCTGTTTGGCCATCTGTGCAGTGCTCTGCGGAGACCGTGTTCTTTCTTGTTGAACTCAACAATGACTTCATGCTAGCCTCACGATTAGAAATATCCGGAGCGACATGGATGCTTTCGTCAATCGGGATGGAAGAGATCTTGGAAGCCTAATCAGCAAAGCTGAAACTAGAGTGGCAGTGCCTGCAGACCGTTAAGGTTTCGACCTTATGCATGACCTCGTAGGAATCTGTGCATTTCGGATGGTAGGCTTCGTTACAGGAATCGCAAAATATCGCAATCCTTCGTATTAAGTTCTCACATGTTCGCCAGTTAGGCTTGAGGCTGGTATGTTTGAGGTCAGGATGTGGCGTTTTCAACAACTAACGGATATGACCTCAGTGATCATTTGAAAACAAGACGCCTCTACGTAGGCAACCTAACCTTCTCTCATACCAACAAAGTAGATCAGTTGCGACTCGGCTCTGCCTCCAGTTTGGAAGGAATCTACGTAGATTGCACCTTCATACAGCCCTCTCGTGCACACACCAAAAACGGAGCTGTAGGGGCCGTCAAACAGCAGCGAGCGTCCCAAGGAAAACAAACCGTGACGTCACAGTGAACCCAAGCAAAACTCACTGAACTTACACGGAGAGAAAAAACGTGCATTGGGTGTATGGAAAATCCATACAGTTTATGTTTAGGATCTTCATAGAAAAATACTACGTGGTTCGAACATTTTTAGTTCGAATCCCATAGAACGGAAGTATAATGTTACGCATAGAACAGTAGCACAGTTT
>WSXT02053654.1:0-12879 GCA_011762715.2 Neuroterus valhalla
AACCTCAGGGGCCTTCCCTCTATCCGCAACCTGGGGACGCGCTACGTAGTGGTGATAGGTACCCACCAAGTAGGACACAGATGAATACAATGTAATAATTTAAAAAAAAATTCCAGGCACAACAGTCGTGTTGAAGTCGCGAGAATCAAACATCCGAGGGTCGTTTTGAAAAACCGAATGTGAGCAAGCAAAATTTTGTCTTAGAGTTATATAATTTCCAAGTCTTATATTCCTGGACAATAGTGATGAATATTGAAATGTGCAATTCCACTCGTGGAGAAATCTCTGTTCTATCAATTATTATTATTTTTCGTAGTTTCAGTAGATGTTTCATTATTAACTACGTCCTTCTCTTTTTCGAAAAGAAGGCCTGCGCCCGTTTTTGAAGAAAAGCAAAAATTTTTAGATGTCAATAGTTCACACTGAGTATAGATTGCGACTAGAAGTTCTCAACAGGACGTGAGGATACAGCGAAATGTAAAATGAAACAAAAATAGTAGACATACGGTGTTTCGAGTTTCGATCATTTACAAAACTACGAATCATGCCAAAGTTTCACGAACGTTACAGTTCGCATCCTGAGGGCTGACTTGAATCTAAGGTTTAAGGTTATATTGTTCTTGTATAAGCTTTCAACGATACCTGTGATTGGACAAAGAATCCACCGACTCTTTACGAGGAGGGATGAGGCATAAAGGTATCTGTTGGTATAAGTGGGTTTTCTGTAAGCTTCTTGTCCTAACGTGTTATTAGATATTTTTTTAACTAGATTACTAGAACGTGAAGGAGAGGCGATTTCACGTCTCGTTCAACTTCCATAATGGACTAGATATAAGGATATAATCGGTTGATGAAATCGGAAAACATATGTAGTTCATACAGTCCGTGTATCCAGATGACTAAAGCATTGTCAACGTAACAGCAACAGATTTATGCTATAAGCTTGGACTGGTTGAAGATTTTAGTTTCCAGATGTTCCATAATGTTTGAAGCTATCACAGGAGACATTTGCAATTCTATTGCTGCTCCCGAAGTTTGTTCGTAGATTCGGCCATTGAAACAGAAGTAAACTTTATTGAGAGAACTTTGTATTACAGGTATGAGATCCAAAGGAAATTTTCCGAAGGATTGGATGGTATCGATTATATCAGGGATTGTTACTTTTGCAAAGAAAAATACTACGTTGGAACTCACGATGGTGTCTTGAGGTTGAATGTGAACCCATTTTATCTTTTTGATGAAGTCAAGTGAATTTTGAACGTGGGTGATAGAGTTTCCTGTGAAAGAAGTTTATTGCGCTAACGATCAGTCGGAGTTGAATGTTGTTTTTGTAGAATTTTTGGAGTTCCTGAAGTCTTAGAGAGATCTAATAAGCAGGTATTAATTTAGGTAGGGACTTCTTTCCTTTTTGGGTGTATGGTCAGTTAGAAGATCCTTGATTTTGTTGTCGTAATCTTCTTTATCCATTAAAATCGAAAGCAATTCGCTTTTTCTGGTAGAAACTTATGATTTGTGGATCTTTGCCAGTGGTAATTGGCCAAAGGTAAGAGAAGCGAGAGCCAACGGCCACTGTGATTGACTCAAAAATGTTCAGAATGACCGAAACGTGTTCTTCACTTGCTTACATAAATTAAACGGAGCCTTGGTCACAATAATAAAATTAACGAGCTTATTGCAAGGGTTCAAATTATATATCCGTGCATTTGTACCTTGTCCTAATGATATCGATGATGTGCATTTAAATATGTCGGACTGGAATTTATAGTTTTCAGAATGTTCCCGCATGACAATTTCAATCCATCCCTTTCGCACCTGTCCTCGCTCGCTATGTCGAGGCAAGGACCCCCCCCCTCTCTTTTTTTCGCGACGGTGCTGGCACGTCAATTGAGCTGCCAGATCATCAAAAAATGGCACGTAAAATTATTGTTCAGATAGTGGGTTGATCCCTGGCCATTCGAAAATGAGGTTCGGGATTTTCAATTTTTAAAAGAACATTTCATCACAGAATTTCATTGCGCATTTTTTTCCACCGGAGAATGTATTTGGTATCTTTTACCGTTTCGAAATTCATCAAAAACTAGTTTTCCTTGGAATCGAAAATGGAACTTCTTTTTCACTTCAACTCGCGACAACTTAGCCAATTTTCGGAATTAACTAATAAATCAAAAAAGAAAATACGTGTTTTAGTATTTAACAAGTTTACTTTTTCATCAGCTGTGATTTTTTATGCATTTCCCTGGAGCAAAGAATAAAAACTAGTTGAGTATTTGAGTAACATCAGGTTATCAGGATGATGTAGGAATTTTGAGGAAAATACCAGTAACCGATGTGCTACCGAAAATGCACGGAAATTCGAGAATTATGGATATTTATCTAGATTTAGAAAATCAATGGGAAATCAACAAATTGTTCGTGATATATGAATTTGACAAAAATTCGTGAAATTTATTAATTCGTGGTGATTGATGATATTTATTGTCATTCATGAAATATAAGGGAATGTATCAGATTTATGGGAATTTCGGTAAACTCGCATCGCTCGCAAGTTTCAGCGCACCTAGGACGCACATCAGTCGGATCTCGCGCCTCGCGCTAGGAACTTATCTCGCGCTCCACGCTCGGTTTTTGTACTTCTTCATATTTGCATATGGAGCTTTCGAAACTCAAAAGCAAAATGTCAAAATGTCAACTGCTTCAATTTGATGATTGCGAATTATTTTTTGTTAAGGCTTCTTTGGCCCCAAAGAGTAAATTCTCATCGCGTGTCTCGTGCTGCGCGCTCGATCAAAATTTTTCCAAAACGGAAGTGACGTTTAGTTTTTTACGATTGAAACACAAGCTTAAAGTCCAATAGAAGGATGATAACAAATTTAAAGATATTTTCTGGTGAGGAACTTGTGTCTATTTGCTTTTTCCAGAGCTTGTGTCTATTGTCCGAAAATTCCATTTTTTCATTTTTAATATGGTTTTTTATGATTGAAGCAAAAACTATTGGTCCTGTCAAAAAGAAGATATTACCAAATTTGTAGATCTTTATCGTTCACTCAATTTTTGTTCATCTTTTTTTCCCCGTAACTTGCACAGTTTGACCAAAAAATAAAACTTTATATTTTTCATTATTTTTTGTGCGACCACAATTTGAATTTTCGATTTTTGGAGGAAATTTGAAAAGTTGTAAAGATCATCTTGTAGACCTCCAATAAAGGAACATTATTTGTCATTTAACTTTTTTTCATATCTTGCGTTATGTGGCTGAAAATTCTCATTTTTGTTCATATTTTTGAATTTCGAAAATGTCATCACTCTGACAATTTTGTTTTAATAAAAAAAAATCATGAGCATAAATTTTTCCATTCATCACTTACTAAAGAAAGTCATACTTACGATTTTTTAATCTTGAAGAAAATGGTCTCATAAATTTTCAAAATGCTCTAACTTATCCAAAATAGCTGGCTGACAAACTTGACCTTCAGTTTCTGACACTAAAAGAGTGTATCAAAGGCCAATCAAATGGATGCTTTTTTCAAAAGTTATCGTGCTTACAGATAAACATGCATTCATAAATGCATGCATACATACATACAAAAATTGTGAAGGAGGGGGGAAATTTTACACAAATCTAATACCTTCTCTGATGAGAATGTAAAAATGCATAACGGATGTCATCTCCTAGCCATTCATATAAAACGAAAATTGACTAATCGATGTAATAGAATTGCCAATGATAACACTTGCCAGGGATATTCATTCATCGCGCAGGTCAAAAATTTGTTTGGGTTCAAAAAACTATCCAGATCCCCCAAAAAAACTTTCCCAAAGGAAGGTCGGGTACGCTTAGTTGAGAATTCAATGCAGATAATCAACTGCATTGAATTTAATCCAGTTCATGAAGAGCAGAAGTCCAAACATTATTTATTTCATGCTATTTTGCTTTTTATGATTTATGAAAATATCAGTATCCTCTAATACACCTTTGAAGACGATCCTCAACTGAGCGTAGGCGGCGGATCTGGGTTTTTTATGTGCTTCATAATGGAATTTCTTTCACTTTCCTAAATTTCCTTTTGGAAACATTTTGTTGGGGGATTCGAACTTACTGATAATTTCTTTTCTCGAAATTTTAGAGCGAGGTACTGCAAAATTAAATCCTTTAGACACGGCTCGGATTGTTTCATCGCACAGTGGTTCAAAATCCCAAATTTCCGGTCAAAACCCCTAAACATGTAATAATCGTGGTAAAGTTACATATCCGGAAGTTTTTGGGGTCGCTGAAATCGAAAAGGATATTTGTTTTTCAAAATTCAAAGCAGCGGACACGAAATGACGGCCAACTTGCATAAAAAAATAGAGTATGAAATGAAAATTAACTTTTATTCACGTTTTCTGATTCGCTGAATTCGAAAATGATATTTAATTTTCAAAATTCTAAATTGCGGTCACAAAATGGCGGCCAACTTGCATAAAAAAATAGAGTATGGAATGGAAATCAACTTTTATTTTCATTTTCGGGGTAATTTATGGTAATTTCATAAGAAAATGTAGTAGCTCACTAAAAATTACCCCAAATTATATTCAAAAAATGTCCATGAATTCCCGGAAATTTATTGGAAATTTTGGTATTTTTTACTGATTTTACAGGTAATTTATGGTAACTCAAGGTAAATAAACTAAAATTTAATATAAACATTTCCATAGATTTCTGGAAATTTTCGGTAATTCACGGTATTTGATAAATTTGTGTAAAATAATTGCCCATCCAATTTCCCATTTTGGAAGAAGTTCATTACATCTAAAACATTAATTTTTATTCAAATTAGAAGTAAATAAATATTTTCGTAATAATTTCCGCTAAGGATTATACCTTGATTAACACCTACATTAATATATTGATCAAAGTATTGTTAGAAAAACAAGTTTCTTTGTCTCTATATATTTGAAGAAAGTCGAAGTGATCACCATGTACAAGTAGGAAACGATTTGGTTAAAATATTCGACGACAGGGATCAGTATTCTCAGAAATTCCTTCGTGTAAAAAAAGCTTGTAAGCTCCCTCCTAAATCCCCGTAACGCCCATGCGACGAGCCTCTCGCTATGCGCCGCGCCAGGCACGTGAAACGGTGCACCGCACGCCTCAAAGAAATCGTTCCCATAGGAAAACGGGCAAGCTAGGGCAAAAAACTTCAACGCCACTTTAATGGGACCATTTTCCCGTGTGCAACACAGTAAGAATCGGAACGGCCTGATGCGGCCGGGATAACCAATCCCTTATTGCATTTTGGAATTTTTACTGCGCGAAATAGAAAAAGGAGCGCGAGAATTCCGACATCTCTTTCAGACGCATACATGATTATTTTTACTGCAAACTAGTACAGATATATTGTACATATTTTAACAAATAAAATCCATGAGGTCAGGAAGTACTGGTCAACTTGCAACTGCCTTTTTTCGACACTTATATTTCACTCGGACACGCGAGACTTTTCAGCTGCGTAACAAGTGTTCGCCGGAGCGTTCGACTTCGAGCGTATTCCTTATCGGAACATTAGTTTGAAAAATAAAAAAATAAAAAATGAAAATCTGCTCTTCTGGATTTCTCGACAGAAATGCACCTCATACACGCACAGTTCGATCAGTACTCACGGTGTGTCCTTTGTTTAATTAGAGGCATCATAGAGTGCACATGCGAGAACAATATCACGTGGAACCTTAAATCCAGGTCAGCCCGAAGGTGTGAGCTGCATCGTTCACAAAATGGCGGTAAAATTTGTAGCTTCTTACGCGATTGAAATTCCAAACACATTATTTTATTTTATGGATCATCGTCGGAGCATCTAATCTATTATCAGAAATAGTAGACAGTTCAATAATGCCTCAATTTTCAAGAGAGCCTGGAGGTTTAATTACTGCTTGCGGGAGAACAGATGTGGAGATTTTAGGGCGCATAGAAAAAGAAAGTTAGAAAATTTACCGGCAGTGCACGTGTTGTTTCCAGGAGGAAAAATAGATGCATTAATTCAATTGCGATGCATAATTCTGTGCTCGCACTAAATCTGCTGTATGGTAGCAAGACCTGGACCTTTGTGCGGTTTCGCGCTAACGAACAAACTAAGTATAAAAGATAGCCTCGAAAATTCCCAGATTTTTTTTAATTCGTCGCTTTCTCTTTATCTCTCAGCGGATTCATAAAGGGGAGGAAATCGGAGAAAGAGGTTGTATATCTTAGGATTTGTAAGAAAAGCTACAACTTTATTTCTTCAGAATTTAATTTTTATTATACTACTTCTGGCATCGATGTCTTCAACAAAGTTAGAATTTCTTCCCTTTTTTAGTCTCAAGTCGTGGTCTGCACTGATACTTTAAGCAAGGAATAAATTTCCCTTTTTCTGTTGTAGATTCGCACTGTATAGACACCGACATGTAGTTGGAACCCATAATACCAGGACATTTATCTGCAAAGAAACGTAAAATCTTATAACAGTACATTACACGCCTAGGGGGGGGGGGGCGGCTTTTTCCAGCCTGCGTGCTTGAAAATAAAATTGCTTTATAACTTACTCTTAGCATCTTCTTCTTTTTGGAATACATCTCCAATCTTTGCTCCTCCTGGCGCAGGAACTGCTGGAGCAGCTGGCGGAGGCGGCGGATCATGTTTTCCAAATGTTAGCACTTCACCGACGTATATTGTAGTCAAGAACACCAAAAATTTAGGGGCAATCATTTTGCTTGCAATATTTTATTTTGGCTGGCTTCTTTAATGTGAATGAGATTGGAAGTAATTTGAGGTTCTTCTGCCTATTTATACTGTTTGCCTAGCGTACTACCGAGCTATTTTTTCTTTAAACGATAAACCTGTTGTGACAAAATTCACATGAAAAAAACATCGATCATAACTATATATTTTGTTTTCTAAATAAAAAAAACATAAATGTGAGATATAAATACACAACCGACTGAAAGCTCTATTTTAGGAATGCTTTGGAATATTGTGGCTAGAAAATATCCAGAACAAATTCTTCATAAATATCATAGCGTTGACAAAATATTGAGTCCATCAATAGAATAATAAAATCTCGCCGTAAAAAGTTATTTTTTTACGGTTATAGTCAACAGTGAAATATTTCCGGGATCCATCTGCTTTTAATATTTAGCCAATCTTGACGATAAACTGTGCATTTAACTAAATTTCGAAAACATGTTTTTGCACAGTTTATAAAAATCATGTCACCAGCAGAAAACTGCATAACCAAAGCTGGCCATAATTTTCGAACCAATAGGCATTTAAAAAAATCTTTACTCAAAAAACCAATTAGATGATCCGAACCGATTTTGGATTTGTTTTTTTTTTTTTTGGACGAGACTGTTTCGCCCATTTTTTTGGGCGAAATAGCCTCGGGGGTTGCCTCAACTTTTATAGACAGCAAAACTTCATTCACATACTTTTGAACAAGTTAAAACAGATTTATAAATCCGAATGCGAAAATTTTCAGTTTCAACAGATTTTCTTCGAACTGATCCAATATTATAATGGAATAGGCTTGAGGGCTCAAAGAAAATGTTATTGTTCCAAGAATCCCATGAATTTGAAATCTTTCAACTTTTAACAGATTTTCATTTTGAATCATCTTATTTTGAAGATGTTGATTTGAAATTAAAAATAATCCTACATCACAACCTTTCAATTTGAAATGTCCTATCTCCTAAAATGAAAACTTTTGGTTTCAAAAGCTTTTTTATTCGAAATTATTCAAATATAAATTGAAAATATGCACTTATACATATTGAATCTTGAATCATCCAATTTCGAACGTTTTTATACAAATATTCTTTTAAAATGATACGATTCTAAAGTTCATGGTCGTTTATATACAAGCATTTGATGAATATGAAATTATTCTAATTTCGGGAGCTTTTCACTCGGAATGAAAGAATTTCAAACACTCTCAATTTCCAATAAATGGTAACATACAGAATCTTGTTGATTATCAACATTATCGCGCTACTCTCCTAATTTTGATCTATAATCATCCGATCGTAAACCTTTTCCAAATTAAGAAATAATATACTTCAAATCGTCACAATTTGAATTTGCTCTTCTTTTGAAATTAAATTTTTCATGAACTTTAATTTTTAAAAAATCTGCCCGACGCGCGGGCACATTCTCATTGCTTGTATATAAAGCTTGTGAAACTCAAAAATGAAATGTCGACTACTTTGATAGTATAATTATGAATAATTAATTGATTTTAATATCAATATTTTGCCCGTATCCCTGAGACAAGCTACTTTCCTTATTTCGCCAGCTTCATCGGCCGAAATAAAGGAAGCATGCTATTTTGCCAGCTTCTTCGGTCGAAATAGCCACTCGGTTTTCTTACATTCTTATCATTTATGATTGAGAAAGTATTGGAATCTTCTGAAATTTCCAATTGAAACATTTAAGTAATTTAGAAACCAGTATTCTTCCATCCCGGTTGTACAAAAATTTCTGACATATGGCCACCAATTTTTCCCCACTTTTCTATAACTTTATCCCTTTCTCTCCATCTCCATGCCAATTTATAAGTGAAAAGGGAAAATAGGTTAGGAGATCATTGTAGAATTTTTGAGGAAAGAACAACAACTATTCTTCTTCAGTAAGCTACTTTTATTGAACTATTTCTGGCGTTAAAGTCTTCAGTGGGGTTAAAAGAGTTTTCCTTTTCTTGTGAACAGAGGAGGTCTGCACTCGTACTTGAAGCAAGGGTAATAATTTTCACTCTCAGTAGATTTACATTCGGTGGATGTTGACATGTAGTGTCCACTAGGACACTGAACTGCAAAGAATTTTTGAATTAAAAAAAGTACTGTATCGAATATATATATGTTTGTATGTGCTAGATCCTAAATCTTCAATGGAGAATGTTGGGGAGACCTCTCTTTGCATTAAAGATAATGTAGCCCGTAGGAAGTAATGATCAACTGAGAATACTAATGTATGTAAAGGAAATTGATTAAATTGATTGTTAAGAATGAGCAAGCCTAAAATAATCAAATTTTCACAATTATGTTTTGTTCTGAAAGGTAGAAAACAATTGTTTCTGGTCTTGCCGAGGCCTGACCTGTGGAGATTACTCTTCCTTCTTCCCTCGTAAAATAGTCGTGTGTTTTCCTATCTCAGTCTTAGACGCTCCTTCTTCTCTTTATACTTTAACTCTTTTGTATAACATGCTTTTATCATGAGACCCAAAGAGAGTGTGTACTCTCCCACAACAGGTGTTTATATCAGCTTCTCCTGAAGCTTTTTAACCCAAGCCAGAATTACTGATCTTTAACTCGTCTCTGAAAGGATCAAACGTCTCAGCCACCATGTCAGATCCATCTTTTGCTCTTGATTTTCTCTAAGCCGAACACTAGCCATGGGACTGTCTTAATATCCGGGGAAGTAGCTATACCAAATGTCTAGGCACTTGATCAAAATTTTGGTGCTTTACAGCAATCTGCCTCATCCACCTAATCAATCCATTGATCTCAAACATCATTTGTAAGGTTTGCGGAGGATGATAGCCATCTACTGCTCTAAACATAGGCTTCATTATCGGATGATGACTTCCCTTCTTGCTCGATTTTCAAATTTCCCTAAAACATTTTATGCAAGCAAATCGTACTAAAGGTCGATTCCCTTTTCTTGTGAAAAATCTTTAATATTGTACGAAAAACATCAAACAAGGCTTTATCTTCCATTCCTTGAGAATGTGTATCCGACATCTCTGGAGAATAAGAGTTGGTTTCCATATCGACAAGATACTCGGCAAGGTTCGAAATTTCCCAAGGAGGACTCAGTGAACAGTTCCTCAGATCTGTTTTCCAGAAGACTTTCCAGTTTTGGAATAATTTTAATAAATACCACCTTGGAGAGGTTTAGATGTTGTAGAACCCTTGGAAATAGAGGAGGAAGAGGAAATACATATGCTGGAACGTAATTCCTTACTTAACTAAATGTGTTCATGTTGATTTTTGGACTCTTCGAGATGCAGAAGTTGGATCGATCGCTGATTGTGCTTGCCATCGATTTTCTTTGCGCAGCTTCATATTCTCGCAAAGAGGTTGCATTTCCCTTGTCGACGAATTCGAATCTGTTAACTGTAACAGAGGTTCTGACGTATTGCCTCCTTGCGTAAGCTATCACTATCTTGTCATCGGATTCAAGAGATAAGGCTTTCACGTCATACAACGAACATTAATGGAAATCGTTATTTGCACGACTTAAATGTTCTTTCTGTTTATATTCTAGTTTTTCTAAATCAAATTCCATCAGTCCTTCATCACTTCGTCTTCCATTGCTCCTTCTTAGTCTGCTTCCTAACCTATTTTGAATGCATGAGCATTAGGATGGTCCAAAAAATTTTTTGTCGAATTTTCATGCAAAACCCCCGGAAGTTTGTTCAAACCACAAAAAAATAAACAATTTTTTTTTTTGAAAAAAAAATAATATTAAGAGGTTGCGCAAGCCACATGAAGTTCAACACGTATTTCCCATAAAAAAGACGTTTTTCAAATTTTAATCAGAATTCTTAATATTAGGTGAATCAAGTCCAGCTTCCCCACATTTATCTTCACAATCAGTCACAAAATGCGAATAAAATATAAGTTCTCAAATATCACCCCCACAAGTCTGTTTTATAGGGTCCCAAAAAACCTCCATTAGTGAAAAAATGGGTTTTTGGAGTTTTTGGCAAAAATCATTTTTCTTTCGCAGGATTTTCAACACAGATTGTTTAAAAATACATGAAATACTACTTTGTACTGATAATAGGATGTTTATTCAAATCGTTTAAACAATTCATTATTGCTTTTAGAAACTTTTTCTTAGAAAAGGGTTAGTAAGTCAAGGTTTTTTCTGAAATTTTCAAAGTATTTTCAACGTTTCAGTTAAAGCGAGGTAAAAATCGATTGGGGTTAACAAAAATAATTGCTTAAACAAATTGTAAATGTTTATAGCTATCTTCTTTTAGATTAATACTACAGAGTTGCTGTTTTTTTCTGGAATTTGCAACTTTTTATCAGTTTTCAAATAGATTAAAGTAATAATTCATTCATTCAAAAAAATATTTGTTTAAACAGTTTATTGTCATTGCTGATAATATTTTCTTCGCTCAATGATAGAAACTTCCGGTTTTCTACTGGAATTTTTTACTTTTTGCCCACTTTTCACATGAAATGAGTTGATATTTAATTTGATTAAACAAAAATATTTGTGTATACAAATTATTATTGTTCATGGCTATCTTCTCTTAGAATAATGCTAAAAAGTTGCGGTTTTTTCTGAAATTTTCAACTTTTTGCCCACTTCCCACTTGGAATGAGTTGATATTTATGCAAATTTAGCAAAAATATTTGTTTAAACAAATCATTATTGTTTATGGCTTTCTTCTCTTAGATAAGTGCTAAAAAGCTGCGGTTTTTTCTAAACTCTCTAGCTTCTTGTCCAGTTTTCACTTAGTAAGGTAATAATTAATGCCAGTGACCAAAAATGCTTATTTAAAATATTTATTATTGTTTATAAACATTTTCTCTCAAATGAGTGCTAGAAAGTTGTGGTTTTTTCTGGAATCTCTAACGTTGCACTGAATTGAATTGGAATGAAATTCAATTAGATTGAATTCTATTGAATTGATTTAATTATTGGGTACATTAAATTTTTTTTTATTTGAAACAATTTTTTTATAAATATCAACCAATATATTTTCGATTAGAAATTTACATTTTTAAGGTCGAAAATTAAACTCTTTGGTTGAAGGTTCAACTACTTTCTGAATGCATTCAACTTTTTTGTTTTCATCAATTCTTTTGGGAATTATCCGGAAAAGAACAAAAAAAATTTACTTAAAACAATACAATTATATTCGAAATATGATTCTTTCTAATATTTATTTATTATTTGTTTTCAGCTAAAAACGTTAGGCATAGTTGAAGAAAAGGTAGCCAAAAACCATAATAAATTGTATAAAAATTTTTTTTTGGTAAAATAAATTACATAATGACTGAAGTGAAATAATGTTAAATTTGATTCAACAAAAATAATTGTTTATACAATTTATTATGGTTTCTGGCTACGTTCTCTTCTACTTCGCTTTACGTTTTTAGTTGCGAACGAATAATAAATAAACATTAGAGAGAATCATATTCTAAATAGTATTGTATTGTTTTAAGAAAATTATTTTTGTCCTATTCGCAATGTTCAAACAAATTAATTAAAACAAACAGCTAAATTCATTCAGTGAAATTTGAATTTCATCATGGATCTTCAAAGCAAAAATTAAATTTTTAAGAAAGTAGTTCAACTTTCAATCGAAGAGTTGAGTTTTCGACTTAAAAATATAAATTTGTAATAAGAAATGTAATGGTTGATATTTAAAAAAAAAATAATATTTTTTAATGGAAAACAATTTAATTCGTCAAATTTAGCAAAAATATAATTAGCAATGATGATATATTGTTTAAACAATTATTTTTTTAACATGAATTATTCATCACTTTCATCTAATTAAAAAGTGATAAAAAGTTGAAAATTTCAGGAAAAACCCGCAACTATGTAGTATTAATCTAGAATGAGAAAGGTTTCAAAATTTAAACTTTGTTTAAACAATAATTTTTGCGAATTTAAATCAAATATTTACTTACTTCAAGTGAAAAGTGAACGAAAAGTTGGAAATTTCAGAAAAAAACCGCAACCTTGTATCATTATTCTAAGAGAATAATAAATAAATTTCATGTGGAATTGATTCACCAAATATTGAGAATTCTGAATAAATTTACGAAAACGTCTTTTTTACATTCTCATTCTGAATGAGAAGGTATTGGTTTTATGTGAAAATTCACTTTCGCGGATTTGATGAAATC
>WSXT02053665.1:0-12879 GCA_011762715.2 Neuroterus valhalla
CCTCAGGGGCCTTCCCTCTATCCGCAACCTGGGGACGCGCTACGTAGTGGTGATAGGTACCCACCAAGTAGAAATTTTTTTTTCGATAATGCGTCAAAAATGTAATTTTGTGATTTAGGTTAGATTCATTACCATACACAAAGAACTTCTGAAAGCGTTCACGCTCCAAATTTATTTTGAAGGCTTGTGGGCTTCTCGACGCACAGTAGTTCAAGTTCCCGAATTCGTGGCCAAAACTAAAAAAATTGATATTTATGACTTCTCGAGTGCTCATATCGCGTTTTTTGGGTCACTGATTTGAAAAATGATATTAAAAATCCAAAATTCAAATTGACGGACACTTTTCGAAAATTCCTCATTTTTCTCCACGAAAATAAGTACGGAGCAGTTTTTTTGGTCGATGATTTATTTTATTCTTTGATAAGAGAATTGAGTACTTTAATTGATAGATACTCTAATTTCATACAATGGTGAAATTCAATTTCGACACCCTATGTATTGTGTCCAGCACATTTCGAACGTTCCCAAGGGTATATTCTGACGTCACAGAATAAATGACCTTTGCTTTAAATGAGTATCTTTTCGGCATGACATGTGGCGCGCAGATAATCATGGATTGGTAGGCTATAGTGTGGGTTAACACTCCCACGCGGTTGTGAAGAAGGGCATTTATTTCTACGAGGGCAGTTTGGGGCAGCTTATGTTGAAGAAATCGAAAAGTTGATACTTTTTGGCGATCAAAACAGAAAATCTCGGCGCGCGCACTCGCAGGCAAAAAAAGAATTTACTACGTATATTTGTGGATTATAGGGAAAGAACATATTGGACGTGCACATTTTACTCCCAATATCATTAACATATTTGTTCGAAATGCAAATGCGGGAGCAAGCGACGATTTGACGTACCTTCAGAAATATCCTCTATTTTACCTCATCTGTTTCTGGCACGAACTCACAGAATAACTACTTTTTTCGTCGAACGCTCGACACTCGAGAAACCAACTGATGGGCGCGCATTCGGCAAAGAGTCAAGTTTAACTGCTCGCCACAAGGACAGTTTTGAATATTGTGGCTAGCCCTTCACAAAATATTGCTCCAACACCCCCAAAGAAGTATGAATGAACATCTACCTCAGCCAGTGGAATTCGAATTTTGAGGTTTTGGCCAGCTTTTTGGGATCTTGAACCACTGTCCGACGTCACGCTTTATCTAATTGTTAATTTTTTTTTAGACAGAATGAATCAATCGTTGATCATAGTTTGAAAATAAGAGGTTTTGCATAGAAATCAAATTGTTTTTCTTTATATGTAGCATTATTTAAATAAATAACAATATTACAAGTTTTTTAATGACGAATATTATTAATTTTGTGATATTATACATTTTCGCAGTCGTAACAACCAACTCTGATACAAAATATACAATTCTTCCAATTTTGTGTTAACACGAGTTTCTCTAATAATAATTTATCTTCAATTATTTATGAAAAATAATAATTTCATCTATACATATAACAAAGGGTTATAAAGATTAAGCTTTTGAAGCTTCCTTTTACGACCAATTCTTTTCGGTATTTCTGTAACTTGTAACTGATTTCTTGTATTCAAGTAATTCAGAAATATTTAATTTATATTTAATTCGATTTGAAAATTCTGCTGGTGAATTTGTTTTTTCTTTTAACCTGTGGCCATTTTACTGTTTATTTTCCCACTGAAAACATAATTATACATAGTAACGAACGTTTAAGTTCATAAATAAACACCATTTCCATGAAAAATATAATGATGTATATTTTCACGTTCAAAAATTGATAAATGAACATCGTTTCCACGGAACGAAGTTTTCACGAAACACAGTTTTCACAAAACACAATTTGCACAAAAAGTTCTAAGTTTGAACTTTCAATCAGATTTATAAATAAAGGTTTCAACAAAACATGTATAATGATAAACTTTTATCATTTCTCTGAATGTGAGTTGATAAGCAACAACCCTTAATGCAGCTTAAAGTGAGACTAAGTTTGATTTTATAAATCTAACCTCTAAAAGTTCTTTGGAGAGGCACAGTTTGATGTCGGGCTGCCCCTGACAAGCTGGAAGTAAGGTTTCGTCGATGAAGGTTACATCGATGAAAAACAACATTAAAAATTGTTCCCAATGTTTAAAAGCATAATGGATTGAAAAATCCTTTCGCGATTCGCTTTCCCCCGCTCTGATATATATTTTTATCCTATATTCAGTCAATTTCGTTAACAAATATAGAAATAATGGTCCATTACGTCGATGGATACTAATTAAAATACGCAAACTTTTTCGTAGACTTTTTTTTTAATTTGCAAAAGAAGTTCTTTATTCTCACGCTCAGAGCTTGGAGGATTAAGTAGTGAGAGGTTTTTTCTTCAATTTTACGCAAAAACTGGTCCCAAAAAAGTATCCCTAGTTGTAAAATGATCGCTGTTTATGGATTGAAATATTTTGAATGAAAAATTGTACTTCTTTAATGAAAATTTGAGACCTGCAAGAATACATTTTTAAATTACTTTATTTTTATTTTCAATGTGGCTTCAAAATATGCTTAAGGCATGTGTGGAAATCCCTGGAAGAATCTTTTTCGACACATAACATTTGTTTACTCTGAGATTTTCAAAGCGTTTCACACCAATACAACCAATAGTTTTAGTGACATGTCATATGTATGACTAAACATCAACCTGTACTACTGCCATTAATGCCCCATCCCCACTACCAATTTTCCTGTACTACTGCATATGCATTGTATGACTGATCAATTATATTTACTATAGTAACCTAAAAGGCTGACTGAACATGGTCGTGTATTACTGCATCCCAAATTCCCTAAACGAAAATTGACCTGTTTTAATTCATTTGAAATAGTTGGACATACATTGACCTGTACTACTGAATCCCAAAATAGCTGTCCAAACATTGATCTGTACCACTTAATACAAAATGTATCATTCAACATTGCCCTAAATTACTGCATCCACATATGTCTAGAGTTCTTGGAATATTGGAATATTTGTTTTTATCCCCCCCCCCCTCTCACTCCATATCTCTCCGTTTCTCTTTCATAGGCTTAAGGGTCTTTACATAACCTGTTCTCTATTACTCTTCACACTTCACCACTTATTTGGTGGTGGGGGGAAGCTACAGCTTGAGGTGGGTTCCGGACCACCAAGAGCAATGCCTGACCACACATAAGAACGTACTTCTGGGAAAACACTGTTCGAAAAATCAGTGATATTTACTGCTGTAAATCATAGGGTTGACCAAACATTTTCCAGTACTTCTCCATCCCAAAATGGTTGTATAATTATTGACCTAAACTACTAAACAGAAACTTAGTATTTCTGCATCCCCATATTTCTGAATGAAAATTGCTGGACTGATATGTACATCTGCATCCTGAATGGCTGACTAAATACAGGGTGGCAACTTGACCAGGAAACCGGGAAAGACCAGGAAATAACCGGACATTTTATTAAGCGAGGGGAAACCGGGAAATGACCGGGAATTTAATCAAAAAGCGGGAATATACTTGACTCAACCTGAATCTTAAAAAAATCGTCCGAAAAAATACGAGAAATGACCGCTCTATTTTTATGAATAAAAAAAATATCTTGTCATTTGATTTGAAGAATGCACTTTCCCCTAATCTGATTCTCGAAATATTTAAATATATCTACACGTCATGAGAGGAAGAATTTTCATTTTGTTCAATTATAAGAAGAACGTTTTCCATTTAGTTGCACTGTGAGATTTTTTTAGCTAACTCAAGTTTGATAATCGAATTGATGATAGCCCAAACCTACAAAGAAAATTATTATCTTCATTTTTTTTTTAAATGTATCTATCACGTTTTATTCGCTTTTCCTCATTTATTTGACTTGGGACAGGAAATTCCAGGAAAATTATAGTTTTTATTTTGTGGCAGGGAGTTTCAGTTGAGAATTATTATTTTACTTGGAACCAGGAACTTTTTACATGGAACGGGAAGCTTTTTAACTAATTATAATTTTGGATTCAGGAGAGAGGGATTTCAAAAAATCGTTCCTTCAATTCAAAATTTTAAAGTCCTCCCTTCCTAATTTCGAATAAAGAAAGTACTTCAAAGAGTCTTTAGAGTAGAAGTATTATTCCGAAGAAAGATTACTTCTGAATTAAAATAGAAAATGTGTTTACATTATTCATTGAAAATTCATCATTTTTGAGTTTATATTCAAGTATTTTGTTAAACATTGATTTTCAAATTAAAAAATTCAACTATTTCTTTGAGAATTTTTGTACTCCGTGGTTAATTCGGCTTTTTTTTAGAAAATTAATCTTGAAGGTTATAACATTTCGGCGATAATTTGTCTTCTCGAATTGACATTTAATTATCCCGTTGAAGCTTTACATATTTTGTTGAAAAATCGATTTTTTAATCGTTAATATTCTTCTTAAAAAAATCTTCTTTGAGATTATTTTCAAGATATACGGTTGGATATTTCCATTTTGGTCGAACATTCATCTAGTTGATACTCCTAATGTTTGGTTTAAAATTAACTCTCTGAGCCAAAAATTTTAATATATCATCTTTGCTTGAAAATTTTTATTTCTATAGGTCAAGTTTCAAGCATTCTGTTGAAAAATTGTATTTTTTGGTTGAAAATTGATTTTTTGGCAAAAATTGAACTATTTGTTTGGAAGTTAGTTTTTTTTATTATAATTTTTTTTTTCTGAAAATCTAAGTTATTCCAAATGAAAACTCCATAGTCTTTTATAAAAATGTATTTGTTTTGTTAAATATCCATTTTTTTCAATTAAAAATTTCAGTATTCAAATTTTTGTTGACAATTCATCTTTTTCAGTGAAAGATACTCTTATATGTTTTAGAACTCAACTCCTTCAGCAGTAGATTCTTTGTTTCAGTAGAAAACCTTTATGCCCGGTTTGAAATTGGTTTATGGCACGTAAAATGGTACTGTTCCATTTTTGTATAAAAATAATTGTTTTTTGAGTTGGAAATTCGACTATTCTGTTGAAACATTTTCTTTTTTCGTAGAAAATTATTCTTTCCATTCGAAAACTAATCTTCTTGTTTGAATATTCGCCTACATGGCTAGAAATTGGAGTGCTCGGGTTGAATATTGATATTTTTTGTTGAAAATTCATCTTCTTTGTTTGAAATTCAACTGTTCTGGTTACAGGTTCATATCGTTATTGCCAAATTCATCACATTGGTTTAGAACGAAGATCATTGTTTGAATCCACAAAAAATGAAAGCATTTTTTTTGTTTTGAAAAAAAAAATATTTAGAGGTGGCGCAAGCACCATGAAAATTAGCACGCATTTTCCATAAGAAAAAAAAGGTGTTCGTAAATTTTATTCATAATTCTAAATATTTGCTAAATTGAGTTCGAAATTGACCATTTCTCTTCTTAACACATCACAGAATGCGATAAGTGAAAAAATGGGGTTTTCGAGTTTTTGGCACTAATTAAAATTTTTTTCGCGGTTTCCCAACGCAGATTGTTTCAAGCAGATGGAGTACTACTTGATACTGATAATTAGATGTTAATTTAAATTGTTTGAATAATTTATTATTGTTTTAACTAACTTTCTCTTAGAAAAGGGTTAGAAATTCAAGGTTTTTTCTGAACTTTTCAAATTATTTTCAACATTTTAGTTAGAGCGAGGTGATAATCAATTAAAAATTACAAGAATAATTGTTTAAAGAATGTGTTATTGATTATAACAATATTTTCTCAGAATAATGCTACAAAGTTGCGGTTCTTTTTCTGTAATGTTCAACTTTTTATCCACTTTTCTCTTAATGTGAGTAAGAATTTTATTTTGTTCAATAAAAATAATTGTTTAAACAAATTATTAATGTTCATGGCTATCTTCTCTTTGATTGTAGCTGAAAAGTTGCGTTTTTCTCAGAAAAATTCAACTTTGCACTGGATGGAATCTAAATGAAATTCAATTAGATTGAATGAAATTAAATTGATTGATTGTTCGTTAAATTAGATTGATTTTTATATGAAATAAAAATTTCTTCTTCGAAGTATCAACCATTATATTTTTGATTAAAAATTTATATTTCAAGGTCGGAAATTCAACTCTTTTGTTGAAAGTTGAACTAATTCCTTAGAAGTTCACGTTTTGCGTTGAAGATCTATAATTTTGGTAGAAAATTCGAAATTAAAATTCCACTGGATGAATTCAGCTTTTTTTTTTGAAGAATTTTTTTTTACCATTGGGTGAAGAACTAAAATAATTTACTGAAAACAATACGAAGTTAAAAATTTCACAAAAGAACGCAAGTTTTTGTCATTAGGCAAATGAAATATTAAAATCAATGAGAATAATTCGTTTAAACAATTATTTTTTTTGACATGAATTCATTCTTACTCTAATAAAATTGAAAAGTGATAAAAAGTTAAAAATTTCAGGAAAAAACCGCAACTACGTAGTATTAATCTAGAAGAAGATAGCTATAAACCTTTGCGATTTGTTCAAACAATTCCTTCTGCTATATTGAAATAAATTTTTACCTAATTTAGGTGAAAACCGGACAAAAAGTTTGAAATTTCAGAAAAAAAACCGAACTTTGGAGCATTATTCCCAGAGAATATTTTTATATTTAATAACAAATGGTTTACACGAATATTTTCGTTAACTTTAATTGACTATTTCTTTGCTCCAACTAAAACGTTGAAAACAAGTTGAAAAATTCAGAAAAAACCTTGACTTTCTAACCTTTTTTTAAGAGAAAGTCGCTAAAAACAATAATCAATTGTTTAAAAAATTTTAATAAACCTCTAATTATCAGTATAAAGTAGGGTTTCTTGTATTCAAAACAATTCACGTTAGCAAATCTGCAAATAATCAAAATTAGAGCCAAAAACTTTAAAATAATATTTCATTCACATGCGGTGACTAATTGCGAAGAGAAATGGTGAGATTTGAACTCGATTTACCTAATATTGAGGATCCTGAATAAAATTTACAAACGCGTCTCTTTTTCTTATGGAATATACGTTTTTACCTTCATGGGGCTTGCGCAACCTCTCAATACTATTTTTTTTCCAAAACGAAGAAAGTCGTGAATGTTTTCGTGGATTCAAACAAATTTCCGAGCGTTTTAATATTAACTTATACTTCCGAACTGCCGAAAATTTAATTATGGAAATTGATTATTCTGTGATCGCAGACATAATATTGAATTAGACAGAATGGAATTTAGAACTCTCTTGTAGATAATTTAGATGAGAATAGCGAGGGAACAAATTTATAGTTTGATATTGCTTATCTGATCTGCTAATTAAAACATTAAATTTACAGGCGAATGCACAGACACCTATTCGAACTTAGCCATAACACATCTCATAATTTAATACGGCTCCATTCATGTGACGCCTGAGATATCCTCTCGTGTTTCAATCAATTCGCGTTTTGATCGCTACAACATGATAGATATTCTCCTATTCTAATTAGCTTTCTACATACATTTAGAGTGTTTTCATTTACAATAATTGATCTACCAAAGCTATGAATTGATTCTAGCATTGTCCAGAAAGCAGAAACGTACTTTGTGATATTAACCAACAACTGTATCGTACTAGAATAAATTAATTATCTGCAAGGACTAGATTGGGAGTAATATAAAGATTAAAATCGAATTTAATGCACTAAAAATTAGGGAAAGACAATAGACCACAATAGACCACATGAACGCATCTAAGGTGCTTGGAGAGGGGATTGACGAGCGACAGTTATTTACACCGTTGCTCACGCGTTGGACACCTCTTTAATTATAAATAATTGTCCAGAAAGTTTAGAGCGATCAATTTTTCTTCATATTTTATTTAAACTATTGGCAGGTAAATATTATAAAAATATGAGGACGGAATTTTAAGTGGGTGGTTCATTTCCCTCCCTGAAGAGGTGAATTTTTACTCTAAATGGACAAATTTTCAAAAAAGCAGTCGAATTTCCGACAGAAAAAAGGATTTAATTTTTCTATCAAGAAGTTAGTCTCCTGAACAAATGGTTCAATATCAAACAAACTAGTTGGATTTCACCAAGAAAGATCAGTTTTAACTGAAAAGTTCAATTCTCAACAAAATTATCTATTCCCATGAATATTGTCCAATTTCGAAGCGAAGAGGACCACTTTTTCTCAAAAGACTTGAATTTTCCACCCGAAACTATTATTTTTTCACAAAAAAGTCCTTCCTTGTATCAAATAGTCGATCTTTCGAACAAATAGTTTCATTTTAAAGTTTTGAACTCTCAAGAAAAAGATTTTCGCTAAAAGTGGAATCATTGAATTCCTACCAAAAGGGGAGAATGAAAAAAAGGACTTATAACAAAGTGGTTTAACTATCAACCAAGTGGTTGAATTTATTTTCAAGAAAGATGCGTTTTTAACTGAACTGTTTAATTTCCAACCGTGATAATGAATTTCCTACTAAGAAAAATAATGTTCTTCTAAAAATGTCAAATGCTCAAAAAAATATACTAATTTTCAACAAAACTGTTCAATTTAAAAATATTGAATTCTCAAAATATTAGTTTCCTTTTCATAGACGTTTGTTGAATTTTTAGGACAAATTTAGAAACAAATAGGAAATTTTGTAGAAACAAATATGAATTTTCGAAGAAACATGTAGTAGTTGATATTCTGACCAAAAAATTTTGATTTTGAATAAAAAAGTCAACCAACCAAAACAGATTAGTTTACAACCAAACAGTTGCATTTATATCTAAAAAAGGTCAAATTTAACTGAAGAGATCCACTTCAAGAAAAAAGACGAGTTTCCGACAAAACAAATGATTTTTTAACATTAATATTTTTGAATACTAATTTTCAACTGGGAATAGGATGGTTAGATTACCAGTTTGGAAAGTTAATTTTGCAGAAAAAATATTTTTTTCATTAACTCATTAACTCAAAAGGATCAATTTTTAATAAGAGAGATTTTTTTTTTACTGAAAACGATTGGTTCTCAACTAGAAATGAAAAACGTGAAATTTAAACATAAATTTTCCGTGGGAAAGGAACGGTTATCTTTACATTTGGAGCAAGAGAAACGAAGATCCGACAACTTAGTTGAAGCTTGAACTAAAACTATCTATCCTAAATAAAAAATAAGAATTCAAAACAAAAGAGTTCAACAGTAGGCAAAATATTTTTAAATTTCGGATCTTAGTGCTCTTGAACTGGGCTGACATAATTGTTTTTTCGATATTATTTTTTTTGTCTGCTGGTATTTATCAGTTATTTCCAATTATTAATTTCATTTTTCAAACCAGTAGACGAAAAAAATAACATTGAAGAAACGTTGGGCAAAACAGTTAAATTATATCAACCATAAAGAGGTTTTTCTGAATTAAGAAGGTTAATTTTATATCAAAAGAATAATTATCAAAACAAAATACATGAACTTTCAACCAGATGGTTGTATTTTCAATTGAAAGAGATCGCAGTTTTTAACAAGATAGTTGAATTTTGAACCTGAAAGATACATTTTTAAGCGTAAAGTTATAGTCAAAATTTTAATTGAAGAAATTGTTTTTAGTAAATTAAATTCAATAAATTCACAACAACATTGTTGAATTTTCTACTAGTGATGGGTATTGAACAAAACAAAAAATGTCTAACGAATCATAAATTTCCTGCGAAAAAAGGAACATTTATCTTTACATTCGAAAAAATTAAATTTGGAATAAGAAAAATGAAGTCCCGACAAATTATTTGAATCTTTAACTAAAATGATTTTCCCCAATCAAAAAATTAAATTTCCAACAAAAGAGTTGAACATTAGGCGAAATAATAAGGAATTTTCGATCTTAGTTTACAAGGGCTGACATAATTATTTTTTCGATAATATTTTTTCTTGCCTACTGATAGTTACCAATAATAAAAAATTAATCATTTCATTCTTCAAACTAGTAGACTAAAAAAATAACATTAAATAAACGTTGGGCGAAAGAGTTAAATTATATCAACCGTGAAGATGTTTTTCTGAATCAAGAAGGGTAATTTCATACTGAAGGACTAATTATTATCAAAACAAAATACATGAACTTCCAACCATATGGTTGTATTTTCAATTGAAAAAGATTGAATTTTTTAACCAGATAGTTTAATTTTGAACCTTAAAGATAAATTTTCAATCAGAAAGTCATAGTTGAACTCTCCATTGAAAAAAATTGACTTGGAGCAAATAAATTGAATATTTTTCAAACATTTTAGAAAAACCGCCACAAAAATCATTGGTTTTTTCATGCCCACGGAATAATGCGGTTATTTTCAACCACTTTTTTTACAGTGCATTTGAAATCTCCTATGTTTGGTTTAACATCATTTCTTTAGGCCAAAAATGTCACTATCCCATTTTTGTTTTGAGAATTTTCATTTCTATTGATCAAATTCCAAGCATTTTGTTAAAAAATTGTATTTTTTGAATGAAAATGAATTTTTTGTCAAAATTTGGACTATTCTAGTTAAAAGGTCATCATTTCAGTAAAAAATTTGTCTTTCTGGTTTAAAATTCAACTTCTCCAGTGTTGCGTCTACAATTCCATGTGATTCTTCATCATTTTGTGTAAAAATGAAATAATTTTCCTGGATCGAAAATTCCATAGTTTTAGTTAAAAATTGATTTGTTTGGTTGAACATTCATTTCAATAGTTTGAAATTCGAGTATTCAAATGTTCGTTGACAATTTATCTTCTTCAGTATGAGTTAGTTTATCTGTTTGAAAACTGTACTCAGTTGAAGATTCTTTGTTTTTGTATAAAACTCTGATGCTTGGTTTGGAATTGGTTCTCCAAACTGAAAATGTTACTGTTCCATTTTTAATTGGGAAGAATTATTTTCTAAGTTCGGAATTCGACTATTTCGTTGAGACAGTGTATTTTGTGTTCGAAAATTATTCTTTCTATTTGAAAATTAATCTTCTTGGTTGAAAAATGAACTATTCGGTTGAGAATATGTTTTTTTATTTTCGTTATCGTCAATTGATTTTTTTGATTGCAAGCTTGACTGTTCCAATTTTCGAAAAAATGACATTCTTGTCCTGAGAATTTGAGCATTCTTTTCAAAATTGATTTATTTTGCAATGCTTGATCTGTTGTGTTAGAGGATGTTCAAAATTAAGGTCGTGAACGAAAAAAAGGTTGGGGTTTTGCGGCAATTATAAATATATTACTCAAAGTTGACCGTGAAAATTGGAAAATTTGACCGTGTAGAAACAGGAAATGACGAGGAATTTGAAATCGTCTGCCGAATCCCTACCCTGATCTTCTATTGTTTTCAAAATACCTTTTGTTTGCATTTGTTGTAAGTCCTGGATAAGTTTGGAAAGCACTGCTTTCTTTCTCCGTTAGCCTTAGTGAACTTCTTTCAATTGATTTGAAAAACACTTCAACTCTTCTTGATGAGTGTCTCGAATAGTAAAAAAATTTCCATTCAAATATCAGCAGAAGTTGTCAAAATTTATCTTCTTTCATTGCGCACTGTCTGTGGGTTTTATTATACGAGATTACTGTCTGCAATTGAAGAAAAAAAGATCTGCCCGCTGCGCGGGCACATTCTCATCACGCGCTACGCTCGCAAGTATGAGCGCGCCTACGGCGCGCGTCTTTTGGATCTCGCGCTTCGCACTCGATGATGAACTCACCTTGCGCTCCGCGCTCGGTTATAAGTTCACTTCGCGCTACGCGCTCGGCCTTTGTACCTCCCTACAGTTTTATATAGAGCTTGTGAGCTCAGAAGCGGAATGTCTACTACTTCAATTTGATGAGTGTGAATTCTCTTTTGTTAAAGCTTCTACGGCTTTAACAAATACATTCTCATCGAGTGTCTCGTGCTGCGCACTCGATAAAAATGTGTCCAAAGCGGTAGAAAAGTTTTGTTGCCTAATTTTTTTTTCACATGTTGTGTAGTGTTTGTAGAAATTCAATTTTCAATTTTATTTTTTACGATTAGAACAAAAACTACGCGTCCAATGGGAAAAATTATAACAAATTTACAGATATTCTTTTGGGGTGCATAACTGTTCTCTATCAATCTTCAGTGTTAGCCTTAGTCACTTCTTCAAAAATTTTATTATTTCATTTTTATAGTTATTTTTCCCGATTGAAAGGAATTCATTTTATGGTTTTTTCATAAATGAAGCAGCAACTACTTGTCCTGGCAAAAAGTTAGTTTTACGAGATTTGTAGATCTTTTTTCGGTGCGCAAGTTTAGTTCATATATATATATATTCCCGTAGCTTGCATGGTTTGACCGAAAAATGAATCTTTCTATTTTTCGTTATTTTTTGTGCGGCCAAAATTTGGATTTCCTTTTTTTCGATAAACTCGAAAAGTTGTAAAGATCATCCTGGAGGGCTCCTAAAAAGAAAATTTTTTTTCTCCAACCTTTTTTTCATATCTTGCGTGGTTTGGCTAAAAATTGTCATTTTCGTTTATATTTTCGAATTTTGAAAATTCCACAACTCTGACAATTTCGTTTTTATTCCAAAATATCATGAGTATAAATTGTTTCACTTTTTACCTACTACAAGAAGCCGTATTTACAATTTTCGAGCCTTGGAAAAAAAATCCTCAAAAACTTTTCAAAATGCTCCTCCTCTTCTATTTTCGATCCAAAAAAGATGGTCACCCAACTCGATTCGTATGTTTGGTCCCTCAAAATTGGTGACAAAGCCCGATCGGATATGATCATTCTTTCGAAAGTTATTTAGATCACAGATTATTACATTCTCATCATAATGAGAAGGTATGGGTTTTATGTGAAAATTGACTTTCGCGGAATTTATGAAATGTCCACGTTTTGAGACCTCCTGATTCCGAAAAAATAG
>WSXT02053676.1:0-12878 GCA_011762715.2 Neuroterus valhalla
ATAATAATAATAATAATAATAATAATAATAATAATAATAATGAAAATAATAATAATAATAATAATAAAAGCTCTAGAAAAGCGTCCAGAGGTGAACTAAGTTGACTTCAACAAACTCTGCTGATGTGTAATGACAACATCATTATGAGACGAACTTTATATCTCACCCAGCCCCATGCATCGAGCGTGTATGTGTATGTAGTAGTAGTTTTCTTACGATCCGGAGGGGAAATGGCTGTCAAAAGAATCCAACAGATGGCGCCACAAAAAGTGAGGCTGACTTTTTTATTGAATTGCATTAAGGAAAAGTAAAAATAATTAAAAACCTAATGCTGTTTGCAAATGAGCAGAAGGAATATATGAAGAAGTAAGAGTAACTTTACTAATTTAATTAAAAAGAGAAAAAGTAAAAAAATATGTAGTTTCATATGAATAAAATTTAATTAGGAGATACATTTTGAAAGTAGTTTGAAAAAATTATTTATTGTTCAAATTATTAATGCAACTAATTGAAAAATCAATTATATTCAAGACTTCAATGACAAAAATATTTAAAACATATACATCAGAATAATAAAAAAAAATTACCTATATCCATTATAAATATAATAATAATTGTAGTATGTAAAAGTACAACTTAAATTTGCATAGAGAAGAATCTTTATACCTTTAAAATCTAAACAATTCCAAGTTGAGAAGGAAATATTTTCAAAAAGTCATGGTAATTGTAATTATAGAGTATTTGAGGGAATAATGTGGTAAAAAGTCAATGACAAGACTGATATAAATGGAAGAATAGATTTAATAATACTCATGACGTTTCCTCCGACCCCCAAATGATATCAGACTCCAGAAAGTGATTTTCACACACTCCTGGCCTATGATTTAACACGATGTCATTTCTAAGAATGCCTTTTTCCTAAAGCTTAATTGCTGCTTGATTTTTCAGTACCGAGAACATGTTGAATTTCTCTTCATTGCTGTCATAACCTGACTTGCAACCAGGAGCTACACATTTACGTACCATTCTTACCACACATAAAAAAAAAAAACTTTCAAGAAAATTGCACGGTGCACTTGGCTCAATTTTTTTTTCACATACGGTTCGAGAATTTCTCCAAAACTAATAGGTTTTCATCAATTTTCGTGAACTCTGCAATGTTTACAAACAGAAAAGTCAGCCTCACTTTTTGTGGCGCCATCTGTTGGATTAGTTTCACCGCCATTTCCCCTCCGGATCGTAAGAAAACAGAAAAGTGGGGGCGTTGCATGGAGCTGATCACACCAATAATTTGATATTGTGCCTGCGAAAATATCGTCGCAAAAAATTTCGATCTTTGTTTTTCGTTTATTTTTTTTTTATTTTTAACATCTTGACTTCATCGGGCACTTGAGTTAGTCCGTGGCTGGTGATAAAACACCGGACAAAAAGACCCGAGAATAATTTTCGACATAATAATAATAATAATAATAATAATAATAATAATAATAATAATAGTAATAATAATAATACTAACGCAACGTTCCGGTGCTCACTGAACACCCTTTTTGAAGTGAAAAACCCTTTATCAGTGAGTCAAAACCGATAAGAAGAGCATTATGGGTTCCAAATTGATTTTAACCGGCTGAAGAATTTCTAAGACTGAAAAGGACGTTGAGCGGGCACCAAAACGTTGGTAGATATTTCATGGGTCACATTGTATTGTGTTTTGAAAATGGAGAAAGGGGGGGAAAAGGAGAGGGTTTGGTATCGTTGATTGCTTTTCCGTTCTTTCTTCCGCTTTTTCATTCCTATGCTATCTTTCGGAATTTCAATAGCAGTATTCAACGGTGTTCTTCGAAATTCGGTCTTTGGATTCTTGGTTTTTATTTTTCATTTCCAAAAAATATTTCACATTTTGGCACTTGATACCGGGGAAGCACCTACTTTGGACCATTTTCTATACCTTTTCAATCATGGAATAAAAATGATAAGAAAAGTATAAATAAATTGATGGGAATATTTCTAATGATATTTTTGGAGGCTGTATTTATTGAAAAAATCAGAGACTAGACTTGGAAAGTATCCAAAAAAGGATAACAAAATCAAAAACATCGAACACTGTAGTATATCGGAGGAAATTTGAAACGTATCATTTCATTGTAGGTGGTTCTTTCAAAAAAAATATCAAATACAAAGATCTTGATAAAATAGCAACATATCTATTGGAGAACTCTAAACCCGATTTTTATGCGACTCTGAATCCTAAGAACAAAAAAATTAATGTGTCTTTCCGGAGAACGTTCAATATTTATTCCAAAACACAGCTTTTTGATTTCAGATTTTTGAGTGCTTCTACTAAAGCATCCTCTCTGTATATATTAGGCATTTTGATTCCTTAATTCCTTTCATGCCTAATGGGCACGAATGTCCAAAGACGTTTTTAGGACGTTGTGAAAACGTCCTAAGTCAGGCCAAATAACGTCCTAAGAACATGCAATGTTCCAATGACGTTTTACGGACGTATTTGGAACATTAGACGTTTTTCTGACTGACTTAGGACGTTGTTTTTGACATTCTAGAAACGTCTTTTAAACTTCACGTCCTTAAAATATTTTTTGTACATTCTAGAAACGTCTTTAAATTTCGTGCCCACAGGTGGGTATGCGTGCCGTGTCCCAAGTTAGCCCGAAACTCCGAATTTCACTCAAATCAATTTTTAAAAATGGATAGATTTCCTTCTATATTCAAATTTTTACAAAAACCACTTGATATTATAAGGAAGAGTTTTAGTGAAGCTCAAAGCCTTATATCATAAGTTTGTTATTTACAATCAGAGTTATATTGCCACATCCAAAAAGGACAAATTTCCTATCATTCTTTTTCCACTTCTCCTAACCGTGCACTTTTCACAAAACTTGAAAAATGCCGGGAAATCCGGAGTTGATCAACTTGTGATGTTTGATGTTTGATTAGGGAAGAGAAATATTCAGCAATGTGAATCATAAAACAATCTTATTTGTATGTCCGAACTATTTCAATGTTGAATTCTTCGGAAATATTCATGAAGAATTAGGAAATGTCATTAATAAATCATGAAATCACGACATTGTTATAATCCAAAGCTTTTGAGTTAGTAAACTAAATTTGTGTATCACCACTGTTGACCTTTTTCACTCTTATCTATATACATAAAAATAAATGTTTGGCTGTAGGTTGTGCATGAGCCCACGAAGGTTTCTGAGTTGGTACGACCAATTTCTGACTTACCCCGTGGCGGCGAAGCCGCCGCCACAGGGCACAGCTAGTTCTTGATAAATTTATGAATAACGGAACCGATGAGTAACATGTTTGTTATTTTTTCGAATGATGCTAACATTAAAAAGTTAAGTTTCGAATTGATCTCAACTTCAACATACAACTAAATTGTTCGATGTTATGCATCATAATTCTCTAATAGATTTCCCATATGATCTTCAATTACGAAAGTGAAAACATCATTGACGTTCATCTTTAGAAATATTCAATGGAAAGGAAGCTCTTCCAGTACATCTTGTTCCAGTTTATCTATGCCTAGGCCCGCAATTTTTCTGAATTTGGTACCATGAGTCTCTTTGAAGTTTTCTTTTAGGAAAATGCAATAAGCTTTATCTACACGCAATTTAATAAATTCTAGATTTTGTTCTATAGCGGTAATTTTGTAAGTTTCCTAATTCATACCAATTATTACTAAGATGTTTCAAGACAAAGTCCTTAGATATTTCAATAAGAAGTGATTCGACTTCGACATAAATCAACCTGTAATAAGTAGGTACTACAGAATATTTCATCACATTGATAAGATCCCAGCTATTTCCAACAGTAGATTTATTTAAGTTTGCTATTAGGACGTTAAACAGTCGAGGGCTTAACGGACACCCTTGCCTCGGTCCTCTTCCTGTCTAGAATTCCTCTTCTTCCATTTTTTCTATCTGTAGCCTCATCTTTATCTCTAGGAATTTTTCTTTTATCCTTTCTATCACACCGTGATCTATTCCTCTTTCTTTTGTGGCCTTCCAAAGAACTCTTTTGTTCACGGAATCAAAAGCTGCTCTGAAATCCACGAACAGTGCAACGAGTTTCCCACCCTTCCGCCCCAAGTCAGCAGATAGGGAATGCGGCAGACGTTTCACCGAGGTTAGGAGATTAATATCTTCTTGGAATGAGAAAAATGAGATGGAACGTAGAATCGGTAACAGAGAATAAGAATTAACCAGATAAAACTATCATAAATGCAATAGAACTCATTTTACACCACTTAGAAAAAGCAACTAAAAGCTGGGAACCTCCCTTTTGTCCCAATTTATCATTTAATTTTAATAAAATGACGATAAATAGCACTGGCGTCACTCTTACTGCTTTTCAAATAAGAATAAAATCGAGGCAGACAAAAGGTTATCTAGTCAAGTTTGAAATTAGAAGCTCTTCATGTGTGAATGAACTGGCAAGGTTAATTTTTCTCGCAGCGAATCTCCCGCCTAGAATCGATGTAAACCTCATCTGTTTCTTCGTAAATAAACCTATTCCTCATCGACAAAATTTTGTCCATCTTTGCTACCAGCTTTGATCTTTATAGAGGAAATCAATGAAATGAAGGAAAAGGATTTTCTTTGTTGCAGGAATGTACACCCTGGAGAGGCACCTTCACGATTCCGAGGTGGTCTTTCCCCAAAAAGTGACGCTGAAAGGTGACCTGATTTCTCACAATGTAACCCATCGTCACGACCAAAATGGGGATGGGAACGGTGATCTGCATTTCCGTCTGCCTCGAGCCGGGACTGAATATCACCTACACCTGATACCGGTCAGCAATTTTATTAGTCCCAAAATGATCGTCGAGAGGCGGAAGCGGGACATCCATGTTCGCCACTCCACAAAAAATCATTCCAGCAAATGCCATTACCGAGGATATATTCGAGGACAGGCCAATTCCCGTGTTGCTCTATCGGCTTGTGACGGTCTGGTGAGTTTTGCGTAAAATTTTATCTACCACACCCCTTGCAACAATTTTCAAAATAATGTCCAGCGAAAGTGAAGACAGGATTGAGAAGTTGATGCTTATGATAAGATTAGGCATTCATAAATCTTTAGGTAAGACAGTATATAGTAACAAGACAAGTAGATTAAGTCCAGCTTCCATATCATTCATCACAGAGAATTTTTAAATGCATTAAAATGCATTTTAATGCCTCTAAGTTTTAAAAGTATGAGGTTTTTGTAACAAGTTGTACGATTTGGCTCTGTTTTTGTGAAATTAGCTACAACTATGTATTTGTATGAAGAGTTTACCGGGAAGTCTGAATTCTAAGGTTAAATTACTTTAAGTAAAGTCTCGAAGCTTATTTTCTATCTTTTTATGGTTTTGGCTCTGTCTCTTTCTTTACCACTCAAAACTATACTAGAAGTGGGTACATTTAGTGGAAGTTGATTTATTTTGATGGAAGTTTGTATTCTTGTAATAGAAAATGGATCTCCTTGTTATTTCGGGGAATTAATTAATCCTTAATGGTTGGAATTAGAACTTTATCTCTCATTAAATTTCCCCCGAAATTTCTTTCAGTGAAAATTTATTTGATTTTATGAAAGTTTGTATTTTCGAGATAAAAATGGATCTTCCTTGTATTTCGGGAAATTAATAAAGCGACCACTCGTTTCTATAGAAAATTCAATGAAAAATAAAAGATTCTAATTTTGAGCCTAATGCCGCGAAATACGTAAAATAATATGACTAAGGTAAAATATAAATAATTATATTACTCAGTATTCAATTCTTAATTAATAGTCGTTTGGGTTCAGAAGAAAAGGTTAAGGAATAGCAATAATGATTTAATATGAATTTTAATGCTAATTTTTGGAAAGTGAATCCATATTCACGTAAATGCAAAATTTTGCATCATTATGCCAACGGCCATGCTGCGCTTGGAAAACCAGTTCTTGTCCGATCACTGAAGTTAAGCAACGTTGGGTGCAGTAAGTACTTGGATGGGTAACCGTTCGGAAATACCACGTGATGTTGGCATGTTGGCGGAAGACTGTGTCCTCCTATGTATCCAACTCAACCAACTATAACTCTTTACGAGTTACGCGTACCCCGCAAGGGATTATGGTTTAGCAGTAGAAAAAGAAATTTCAATCATTGCGTTTCTCAAGGAGAACCGAATCTCCGTTTGATTGCATTTACTAAATTTTGTGGCTTTGAGAAGTAAACTAGGTTGAACAAAATGTTGTGTAATAAACCCCATTTATATCCTTTTAAATGTCCGAGCAGGTTTTTCGACATAGAATTTCCTTGGAAAATCTTTATCACTCCTGCACTATCGCAAGTCTCACTTAACGTTTCGGCTCGATCCTCTTCTTCGCGTTCACGATAAATCGCGACGTACTTAGACAGATAAGTACAGCACGTATAGATAGGTAAATACGACCGTAAAGTAACCCGAGCATACTCGAGCTCAATCTAATTTTACCAAAGGGATTTTCCCCGGAAGTACTGCTCTTGAAAGTCAAATAAAGAGCTCCGTCGCTCAAAAGGGTTTCGAAGATCGTAAACGAGCCTTGAGTTCGACAGAGTTATACGTATCTTCTTTCCGCTTTTGCGGCTTTGCTTTAGCGAAGCGGCTGGATTCTATCTTCATGGCAAATTGACTGACTGAATTAGCGACGATGCGAAGAAATCTTAAGCAATGAAATGATAAAATATCTTCAAGTAGCATATTGTATTCTAATATAAAAATCTCGCCGTGTAGAGTCCCGACGCCAGCGCTATCTACCGTCGTTTGAGTTCATAACTGGAAGAAAATGACGATCCCACGTCTTTCGTTTATCCTCACCACGGTCGTATATACAGGTCCCAAAACTCTCGGGAGCAGGGGTATCACGATTCATGAGGTGAACTGTGACGTTGGAAAATTCCACGGAGGGCGCCGTAGATGAGCAGTGAAATACGCGGATGATTTGCGAACTATACTACCTACGAACTAATCATCACAGCGCCTCCCGGATCAGCGGCATTCAGGAGAAACAATAGGGCTCGATGATTGATGGTAACTCCACTCCCGGGAGCTTTGGGACCTGTATATACGACCGTACTCCTCACTCAGTAGTGCTAAATGAATTGTAGTTTACCTACAATAGTATAGGCTATTCCAGATAATATTTGTGACACGATCTGGGGAAAGACCCCTAAGCGGCCAATAATCGATTATATAATTTTTAATGTTTCACGTAGATTCGAACTTGCTCTTTAAGGTGGCAAAGTTAAAATATTCCATCAATAATAATTTATTCAGTACAAGTGCTTAAATATTGTCATTCAGGAGAGTCCTATCGGCCCGTCGCCATTTCTGCTTCTCCTCTAAAATTACGTTTGGCCTCCTAGGGGTCTTTCTTCAGATCGCGTCACATTTATAGACCAGTACTACAGCTACCAAGTCTTGCGTAATATTCTTCAAAACTAGCCAGTGCCTATCTTATTTTTATTTGTTATCACCTATTCTGCGTCCTAATCCAGTTCGTTCGCTATTCTTTCACTCACTTTCTATAACCTTTCACACATTCAATACATTTGGCATGTCCAAAATAATCACCAACTTCACATTCTAACTATGCCTATCAGCAAAATCTCCATCTATGGATAAAGGCAGAACAAATAAATCAAGAAAATTCATTAGGGAACAAATAAATCAAGTGTTCTAGGCCGCGAACCTTAAAATAGCCGTAACAGTGCAACTGAAAAGCAACGAGTGCAGACGTCGGCGCAATTTGTTCGCAGCTTCCAACTAATGATTTAATTTGCCACCACTTGGCAGATTTATAGCGGCACACCTCTCTATATACATACACAAGGAACATAAGGTTCTTTCCTTCAAAGCTGAGACTGTATTCACACTAATACTACCGTGATAGCATCGCGTCTTGCTGGGAGTCCCGTCTTGAGACTGAAGACTTGAAATGATATGAGCCTCTTTCAGTACCCCCTACAAACTTGACTGCTGCACGCAACACCAAGTAATTGCTCAATTTCCTCCAGGAAGCTGCACAACTGCTTATCATCCGAGATAATGGCTCTTTTTTAATGCTACGCGTTCACGCAGAAATGGGCCTCAAAATGGTGAGAAGTTAGTTATACAGTGATATGTCAGTTTGTGACCCGATTCCATGTCAAATATTCTTCTGATGATGATTGTCCAGGTTTCTAATTTGGGAGATCCTAACAATAGAAGAATCGTATAGTCTATGGACTACATTACCTCCGGTAATGAGCTAGCTTGACTAGCCCTAGCGTCGTTGAAAATCACTCATGACTTCGAAAAACAAAAATCTGCCCGCTGCGCGAGCACATTCTCGAGGCGCGCTGTGCGCGTGGCTCGATTCGCTCGCAAGTTTGAGTGCGCCATCTGGATCTCGCGCCCCGCGCTCGATGATGTATTTACCTCACGCTGCGTGCTCGGTATATTTTTCCCCTCGCGCTTCCCTCCGGCTATTTACGTGCTTGATTCGGGTTACAGTGTGATGCATATACAGAGTTGCAAATATTGCAAAACTGTTGAAAACCTCTACTTCTATGAAGATTATCGAATTTATTTTTTTATTTTTTATGGACATGTTGTTAAAATTAATTTTACCTAATGCTATACTTCCCTGAGGAACACATTCTCATTACAATACTCGGCACCGATATTTACGTCTCGCAAGGTTTGGCTAGCAAATTGAATGTTTTATTGTTTAAAGAGCGTTGTCACGATTAAAACAGAAAATATATTCACGTCTTGTTGAAAAATACTTCAAAGAAGACTTGAAGCCTTTTTGAGATGAATAATTTTCTTTCAATATTTCTTCACGTCTCTAATTATTTAGCAAAACTAACAATTTCAGTACTTGTAATTTTTTTCGTATCTCCCATAGTTTTGCTGAAAAATGAAATTTTTCATTTTTGGTAACATCTTTCTGATATAAACAAAAACTATGCATCTTATGGAAAAGTGTTCACTTACAAATTTTTATATCTTTTTAAAATAGAAAATTTTGGTCGTTAACATTTTTTCGCACTTTGCATATTTTGAGCATATTAATCTTTAATTTGAGGCAATAAATTTTGGAAAATTATTCATGTGTTCCAAATTTGACTGAAAATGTCGCAGCATGTCTGCTCCGAGCTCCATTGACTGGAATTAGAAATAAGATTTTTATAACGTCCTTTCGATTTTTTTTTTTTTGTAATAAGAGTTCCTTCCTTGGACTGAATATTTTCAGAATTATATGATTCCCTTCGTGAAATCTTCTCATGCGATATATCATCTTCAAAAATTTTAATTCTTCCTACTGAGAACCGTTTGACGTGGATATATTTTGAACATTTCAAAGAGTTTTTAGCGGTTCAACAGGATTTAAAAATTTATCATTTGAGCAATTTGGGAGAACTTGATAGGTTTTGAATGCTTCATGTTATTCTAAAGGTTATTGATGGATTTGAAAATATTTTTTTGAAAATTGTCAACCATATGCGTAAATTTTCAGAATCTTAATAGAATATAATAATATTTCATATTAGGATTTCAATTTTTTTCCAAACCATTGTATCTTATTTTTGGAATGCAACGAGATTCTGGGGTGAATATTTTGAATACCTAGGGTTGGAAATATGTTGTTTTTATTTTGTGGGTCGCTGAAGTCAAATCCGATGTTCATTTCACCCCATCACTTCATTTTTACGATATAACTCCAAAAGTCTTTAAAGACACCCGCTAAAGTGGAAAGCATTTATGGCCTAAGCGCCATACCATATTATATGTTTTTGGGACGCTGAAACCGAACCCAAAGTTCATTTTACCCCATCACGTCAGGTTTTCGACGTGAACTTATTTTTGGGTACCTGTAAAGGCTTTTTAAGGTTATCTTGAAAACTTGACGTGCTGGCGTGAAACTAACTTTGAATTCGGTTTCAGCGACCCAAAAAAAATATGATACGGTATGGCACTTAGGCCAGAATTACTTTTCACTTAAGCGGGTGTCTTTGCAGACTTCGGGGAAGATTTTTCGAACAGATTTAAAAGAATACCATAGGATTTCTTAAGATCTCAAAATATGATTTACGTGGGAACCATATGAGCGAGAATAACCAAAAAATGTCACAACGACGTTTACTCGTTTTGGCAGTGGCAGTCGAGTGCACCTAAATGACATCGATACACGTGTAGTGCTCGACAATTTCAGGCCTCTTAAAGTAATGTCATTAGTGCGTAGGTGCAAAACGATTTCCCTGAGCCGCTCTTCTCGCTCTTTCAAATATCAGGTAATAAAATTTTTTCTCATAATATATTTTTATATTGTCCTCTAGAAAATACTAGCCTCTCTATCACTATTTCAAAGAATAAAGAAGCAGTTTTAGGTTGGTCGTTATTTGTGGAAAAATAGTTGCAAGGGATTCTGCAGGAGTAGTAAAAAAACAATCTTGGTGCCCCGAATTTTGAGATGGAGTAATTTTAACCGAACCGTGTCCTGGCTGAGGCTCATGGCACTTGTGTCAAAAAGGGATTCACAATATTCACAACTGACTCAAATGTAAATTTTCTATTCTTCAGTGGAATGAGATAATATAATCAGATACTGTCGCTCCTACCACCTATTATATGGAGAGAAGATACGGCTAAAATTAATTAGAAAATCAAGCAGATACGCTTTTCGGATGTACGTTAGAAACGCAAGTCTATTCATTCGTACATCGATCGAAGGAAAGATTGCCTCAGAAAAGCCGGTAAAATGCACCACGCTCATTCGTCTTCTCGCGTGACTCGTCTCGACGAACGCCTTTAGGTGAGGTCTTGCCCTCTACCATATGCAGTCACATTTCGAAAAATGGCAAGTTATCTCAAGTTCCTGAGTGCAAATTACTTAGTCATATCTATTCCAAAGAGACGACTTGCCATTAATCAAAACTGGTAATCGACAACGATGAAGAGCTTCTTCTAAGTGTGCATTTATAATCTCCCTCATGACTTTTACTTGAGAGTTCTGCCTCTAAAAATGCTTTCATTGTTATTTATTTATCGTATGCTTATGAGTAAAAACGGATTTTCATGAAAAGCTGGGCAGTTCATGAAATGCCGACAAGTATAGAATGCATTCTGTTATGTAATGAAGCAGCGGCATATCATAAAAGGACACATCAGATTGAAGTATGGTATGGTTACTAAAATAGAAAAAATTAAAATTTTCAGTTCTTTCTTTTCTTCTAAAAATATGTATCAAGTGGATGTTTAGTCAGTGTCATCTATGTAGATAGGAATTATAAAATACAGAAGGAACTTTTAACTTGTTGAGTGCTAAACTGCATTCTCTTGCTTTAATGGCAATAGATATTCATGAGCAATGTTTTGGTATGGAAATAAAACTTATATAGCTATAAGTGCAGTCCCTCGCTATCATATGTCACAAATGCTTGCATTAATGAATTAGAATAACTTCTGCATTCATATATACAACAACGCTCCCTTCAAATATGTTAAAATGTATTGCAACATAAACTGCTCATTTGTACAAAGGTTACTCCCATAGCATCTCAAATTGCACTTTTTCTTGCTAGAAACATTACGATTACTATCAAAAATTGGTTTTAAGGTAGCTGACATGCGCATTTTACATATATCCTTGTCGCTCAAATAATGATTCATTAGGCACTGCTTCCTGAACCAATGTAAGCTTCTCTACATCCACGTTTCATCATTTTAAAAAACCTTTTTCATTATTTATACAATATTTTCTAATTTAACTTTATCCATATTATTTTTTGGTGAATCGCCAGGGTTACGATTCACCTTATCATTATTCAATTTCATGATAGTTACCACTATTCAGAGCCGGCATTCTTCTTCTTGTAACTTGAATCATCTGTTTTCTTTTGCGATTTTAGGCAAGGTAACAATTTGTTTGATTATTGTATAGATGGATTGTTCTGTTGCATAGGGATTAGAAATCTCATTTTGACTCGGGCAAGTGCGACAAGGAGCAGTAGTGCATATGCATACCTCTACTGTAAATCTCAAGAGCTGATTTTTACTACGTCGGTATTCAGCTCATTCAAAAATCTGTATAAATATGAGGAAACGACCAACTGTTACCTGCTTAGATCATTCCACCGCAGAATAAATCCAAACTTTTAGATTTAGTGTCTCACAAAATTACCAGTCAGAAGTTCCTTTTTAATAAGATGCACAAATGATAGGTTGAATATTATTTGGGTTGGATTTATCGTCGTTAGTTTGAAAATGTCAATCAGCACCTCTTATATCACTATCCATCATCACTTCAGATCCTGTTATCGCATCATCTTTCTTGGTTTTCTCTATGACCTCAACTTCACCAACAGCAACATTGTGGATTACTTGGTCATATATGGTAGTTGTGTTTCCCATTGTTCCTTTCGCAACTCACAAATCCTGAAGAACAGCTGTTAATGTTGGCACCATGAAGTGGTGCATCCATATCCGCAACATGTTTTCGAAATCTTGATTGGAACGCTTTACACTGCCCTGGCATTGTGAATGACGTGGTCTTTCGTGTGAAATATACAATTTAGTCCAACAAAATTTTAGTTCTTCTAAGACTTTACATGCGAATTCTCTGTTGTTATCGCTTCAAAGCACTACACGTTTTCCAAATTGAGCTGTGCGGAACAATACACACTGTACAAAACGACTCAAACTTACCCCAAAAACGGTAGGCACATCGATGGCCGAACATGCACGCATGCATGGGACTAGGGATGTTGATTTTCTATCGATTTTTAAAAAAATCGATTTTTTCGTGGAGAAAATCGATTTTTTCGATACGATTTTTCCATCTTCGATTGTATCAAAATATCG